>JAPQRN010021889.1:0-30617 GCA_037367275.1 Coranthus polyacanthus | reverse complement strand
GTGCCCGCTCCTTTTCTGTGGAGAACACAGATGGTGAAAGCAGTGAAGCTGCAATGATGGAGATGACGTTTGGAATCTTTGTCATTCGTAAAGAAGGTGCAGAGCCAGATGATGAACCGGAAGATGTAGGTATTGTTCTGGAGGGTGTACAAGTCCTGGATGAGTTGGGAAATGTACCGCTTGCTGTGGTGATGTTGTTTGCTCTCGTATATGCTCTTAACCTCAGCTACCCTCCAGAGCTGAGATGCACCTTTGAAGCTTTGCAGAAAATCATCATGGAGCTTGATGGAAACAGACTGTCAAAAAAACTGACATTTTGACTATTACAACTATTTTGGGGTTAGAAAATAGAATGATGTGAAATGTTTCTTTAAAAAAAACAGATGAGGTAAAAACAAGTGTTCTTTTCAAAAGAAAACTACTTTGTTTGACACTTGAAATTTAAGGATGCACGATGTTGTATTTTCAGTTTGTCCTCAAACATTTTTCTTTGCACTCAGTTGTCAGGACCACATTCTGTATATAACACTGTAACTAGCTTTGATTTGTTTATTTGGTAATCAGAAAGCTCTAAATGTAGATGCTTAGTGTTGGTTAAATTGTTAAATGGTTTACACTTGAAATCTGTATGTGTATAGGAATGTATGTTGCAGACGGATTTCTCAAAAGCCATTTGAGCTTTTATGGCTCGTCAGAATCCAAGAATGCAGTCTTACAAAATGAAGAAGAATTCATTTAACTGACATGAATACATTTTATATGTTGATGTTCGGGGGCAGGTTCGACAGCGGGCGGCAATTTCCTAACTCAGCAGTTACAGTTTTTACTTGTCAGTCTGTCTTTTGTTTTTTAACAGACATGACGTAATGCACAAATTGTTGGACATTTTAGGCTCTCTGCTTGTTGTATTTTCACAGCAACATGTTTTCTAGCAGTAAAGTCAGTTTTGTCATCTCTGGTAATTCCAACAACAAATCCAGTTTACTTTGTGTTTTTCTTTTCCAAACTTGACACCAACTGGGAGTATATAGGTTAACATACATGTTTAAATTGCCGAAAATGTGTCAAAAATG
The DNA here is from genome assembly GCA_037367275.1 of Coranthus polyacanthus. Classification (NCBI taxonomy): domain Eukaryota; kingdom Metazoa; phylum Chordata; class Actinopteri; order Kurtiformes; family Apogonidae; genus Coranthus; species Coranthus polyacanthus. The sequence goes on along the minus strand of JAPQRN010021889.1, from coordinate 29,544 downwards.
ACTTCTTTTGTGAATAATTACTACTATGTTCATTTTAATATGATAAAAAGTTAACCCCTTAGCCTAAATGTTTCAACTTAACCTTGACTTAATTAATTTTAAAAAGTAGTTGTAACTACCTTATTAAATTAAGTCACTCATAATCATATCATTTTAAATGGCCCAAGAAAATGACGCCACTGTGTTACATTTACCCTTACAAATCTAGTTGGACTGAACCCTGTTAATTAGGTAGCACTAATGCAATTACATCATCGAGTAGAACTTATTTACATTTAGGGCACTCAACAGAATTGTTTCTCGCAAATTGAAAGTGTTTTACTTAGGTGGAAATTCTTTGTATTATGTTAAGCCAACGAGTGACTTCTGCCTATGCTACATAGTTTCCGCTGGCTCTGCTGTGAGTAACGTATTGCTCATCACTGTAAATTTGTAAAAAAAAAAAAAAAAAAGGGGAATCTTAAAATGCAACTTTTCCCCCATTCCCCCAATAATAAGACACCTATTCAGAACAATGGCGTTCTGAAAGGGTTAGTTTGGGTTTTTTTTAAACTGCTTTACGACCTAAAAAGGCTCACCTAACATACTTTAAATGTACATTATATTTAGAATATTTTCACTGCTTTACCTCGCCTACATACAGTGCTTTCCCACAGGGAACTGAACAACTGAGGTGCTCTTCAAACCAACCAAACTCGCCTGACGATAACAGCGATTCGATCAGCCAGTCCACTTGTGTTAGACTTTGTTTTTAACATGCCAGTTCAAATCCAAACAGACAGACAACCTACTCAATGGAGACAGCGGTAAAAGATGTTCAACTGCAGGTGTTGTTCCGAATCAAAAGTCAGAAAATGAACGAGGTTCGGCAGAGTCCCTCTGAAGCGCAGGTGGGCTATACACCTATGATTAGAGGGCGATTTTTTATACAAATGTCATAACGTAGAGTGATCCGAAACAGCTGACTCTACATGAGCATCGAGGTGGGAAGGCTTAGATTTGCTAAATTCTATGCGTTTTAACACCAGCACTGATATAACACCAACGCAACATGAACAGTTTAGTCAATTTCAGCAAAAGTCACAGCCTCTGTTTTAGCTTTGTTAGACTTTGATGCTTTTCTTTTTTTTTTTTTTATCTCTCATCATGAACTTAATCTCTCAGATGTGGACACATTCAGCAGTGGGGATTAGATGTTATTTTCTGACATTTCATAGACAAATTGCTTATTTTAATCACAAGAACTTGATGATCAAAGTGATTTCGCAGCCCTTAAATTGACTGAATATATCAACATCTATGACCCAGTCCTATCACAGTGCAGGATTCCACACCTGAACAGAAACACTCTGGGAGGCAGTGACAGTCAGTCGACCATCATTTTTCCTCTTCCTGACCTCGATGGAGGGATTTACAGATTAGGACGAGCCACTCTGAAACGCTGGCTGCCTAACCTCATTTCCATGCTGCTGTGGTTTTGTGTTAATCTGCCCAACAGCAGACCTAATCTGCTGTTGGGCAGATGTGGGGGTTGGTTGGTGCTGGAGGTTCTCAGCAGCTGGTGGTCATTCAGACAGATAAACAGACTCATGGATAAGGTTCAAAGATGTCTGATTATAGTCTCCCCATTTTAGAACTAGAGCTGGACACTAAACTTCCAACTGAACTGTTTAGATGCCAAAGTATCAAAAATGACTTGCCGTTCGGTACCAAAGTTCAATACCTAAGTAGTAAATCTGCTTCAATCGAGATCTAATGCTGTTGGTTAATGTGAAGTTACTCTAGTGTTGAGCCAAATGGCCAAAAATGCTCTCAATAATCATCACATCTTTCAAGTTTAAACACAGATTTTTGGTTGTGAGTGAAATGTCATTTGTAGGTTTTAAACTCTTTTTTTTTTTTTTTAAATGGTGAAAATATTTCAGAAATCTAAAGGTAGAACATTCACCACAATTAAATTGCTAAAATGTTTGTCCAACGTCGTTATCTTCTGTTTCTCTCTGATGTTTGAATACAGAAAAATCTTTGTAGAAATGCTGAACATGATGTTTTGTGTTGTTTTTAAAACCATGTGGGTGGCATCCTGTAAAGACAATGTGTAATGCAAAATAGAATTTACATTTTTGTCAGAAATTATTTCAATTCTTGGTGAAAAAGAAAAAGAGTAAAAAGAATTGTGTTTGTGTTTGACAGTCTGTAAGGACAGATGTCAGCATACTTGCGTGTCTGGGATTGCATCGTATGTCGAAGGTGGCTGCCTGACATCATTTAAGTTTGTTTCATGATTACTTTTTGTTCAGTGTGGCTACAAAGATAGATAAAACTGTCCTTGGCTTTGCTTTAGCTGCATTCAGACCCACTGTGCTGAGGTCAAACACACAAAGCAGCAACTGGTGTGTTTTCAGCATGCTCTTTCTTTTTCTTTTTTCTTTTTTTTTGGAGCTACAGTGCACAGGTAATATTACTGTCAGCAATGACTGATCACCTACAGGTACTGCTGAAAGGAAAGAGAGAAATAAAACCTCTGGATAGTTTACAAGTTTACAAGTTAATTTTCTTGCCTTCATCATTCAGGTTTGAACGAAAGCCTGGAGAGGAGGTGGCAACTTTATTAAGTTAAAACTGTGCTGTTTTATTTTCAAACCACTAATATATGTCTGTCATACATCTTTAAACTCAAACACAACAAATACTCCTGAACGCCTGTGAATCTGAAGCCTTTTGTTAAAAGTAAGGCTAAGCCGAGTTACTAATAATATATATTCCCAGAACATCAGATATTCTGTTTGCATGGAGACAGTACAGCTGCTTCTACAAAGGCTAAAGCATTGTGGGTAGTGTGTCACCTAAATTTCCCTGGTTAATGGAAGTATTCAGAACAGTAACTGAGTAGATCACAATTGTGATATAATTTTCTATTGCGATAATTCACAGCCGTCATTTTGCATCTTTTATGTTATGTTATGTTTGACGTTGTTTTTGTCTTGCAATTTTACAAATAATTTAAGACCACAATTAACCAAAAGTTTGACTTTCTTTCACTTGAAAGAAACGCTGAAAGAAAATTTGACATTTACTGTGACTATTATTGATATCGACAGATAAGAAAATTTTTTATCATGAGAAGATTATTGGTCATGTCGCCCAGCCCCAGTGATGTGAAGGAAACTGAACTTCAGACAAAACCGTTTTTAGAACTTTTAAGGACCTTCAGAAACCCTGCAATTGGACATACCGGCCCTTGTTCTCTGGACATTGTTCATGTTTCAGAAAGGCTTCAGCTTACGTCCATGAAGAGAGGCTCATTAAAATGTGCAGGGTGAGTAAAACACAAAATTAATGCAAAGAGGTGTTAAACCAAACCTGCAGAAGTTCCTGACCCCCTAAAACCAGGTTTCAGGTTTTATGATGGGATCGAAGTCCATGTTACTTTGTTACTGTTTAAGTTTTGCTTTTCATCTTATGATAAAAACCAAAGTTTGTCAGGCTTTGTAGCGGACAAGGGTGGATAGCAATCAGACCACCTGTGATCAATACTTCCTCCTCTCCTCCTGCTAAGAGAAAAGGAAGCTTTTCTGTCCTTTCTTCTTCCCATTCTGTCAGATCTCGCACAGATCCACCTGGACCCCCAGAGACACAATTACCTGTCTTTCCTGTTCACCTCACCCTCCGCTGCTCCTCCTTCTCCTCCTCTTCCTCCTCCACCTTCAACCACCTCACAGACAAGTCAATTTTCCCCAGCTGTGCTAGCTCATCACACAGAAACAGAAGCCACCGATCCTGACTCTCTAAAAATAGGAGCACTGTTCCCACCAGCAGCCTACATGAGCAGCAACACCAGAATGTGTTCTGCTGGAAACCACAAACCGTTTCAGACCAACCAGCAACCTGTCATGTCTGAATAAACACGCTGATCACGTTTCATGAAAGCCACAATAGGCCTTTTCTTCAATAAAATAACGTAGTAGAAGAGATGACGTGAACTAGCATGGGATCATGGGAGTCGATTTTTTCACCATCATTAATGCACATTGTCACATTACACTTAGTGGCATATATTCACATTACAATATTTCATTCAAATGAAATGGCTGTGAGAAATGTCAACATTAGCAAAGGGGACATGACTCCACTGAGAGGCAACCAAATGAAACTGAGGAAATTCCAGACTTGTCTGAATGTGAACATTGGTGTTTTTAGATATTTTAATGCAGAAATGTTACACTTTATATCTCTAGTCATGTAACTAAATAGAAACTATTGAGGTTCAAAATGTAAAAAGGTAAATAGAAAAATAAATATGGGCCTACAATGTGACACACAATGCACTGTTTGAGGTGATTATTGCGGTAGGTGGTAAAAGATGGTTGTGTTTGACTATGATAGATGGATTTTCTGGGAGCAGGCATGGAAAGAAATTGAAGAGTAAGAAACTCAGAAGAGTTTCTGGATGTATAACACCAGAATAAAAATATCGATGAATCCAGTTGTGGTGCAGAAACAGCCCCTCGGAGTCGGTCTGCTGTTCAGAATTACTCCGCTGTGTCACATTCACTCTCCTCCATGTTTGTTTCTGTTGGACTCGTACAAATTTACTGCATGTCTAGAAGGAAACACGTGTCATCCAAATGATGAAAAATACTACGCTTAAGAGTGTCGTTTTTGATAGAACAAACTAAACGAGAAAAATATGAAATGACAGGTATTTTTTTTAATTGTCACATGATATATTAATAAATATGAATAAATAATTATTTCCTTCAAGTTTGAAGGCAGATTTTTGGTCCAGAGTGAAAGCTGAAGTAGTAGTCTGTGGTTTTAAACTATTTGTAAAAGACATAAGAAGAAAACAAAGAAAAAGACGAAATAAGACGAAAGTGACAAGACAACAACGACATAAAATACACAAGATGACAAGAACGTAAGAGACACAACATAAAAGACGGCGATTTGTGGTTTAAACTCTTCTTTATGGTCAGAACATGACAATTCACAATTTGCATCATAATATGCGTGAGAAAAATGAAATAAAACAACAAAACACTTAAGTGTTTTAGCTGATAATGTAAACAAAATAAACCCAAAAGACAAAAGAAAAATCATGACAATGATGTTTATCGCAATTTCAAATTATATCGATACATGTCAATATTGTTTTATCGCCCAGCCCTACTTGGTGTAAAAAAAAACAACAAAAAAAACGTCTTTTTGTGAGTGAGAAAAACCTTTGAGCTTAAGGTTTTGCAGCTAAATCACTGATTCATTGGACGCCTTTTCTCCAGTTTGGCAGCTTTAGTTATGGCCTGTGCTCGTCGTTGGCATTGAAGTTAACTCAGTGTTACTGCAGATTAAACATCCTGCGAGGAGGGAAACTGTTCACACAGCATTAAAATTGCCAATTTTTATTTCCTTTTTTTAAGCATGTGTTTAAGCCCAGTTGTGTGGCTACAGAAGGCAGAAGCAGCCATCTGTCCTGGCCTTTGTCCAGTTGTCTGTCTGGGATATGCCATGGCAGCAGAGCTGTGGATAATGACAGTGGCTGCAGTCCTGCTGGGTTCCTCTTCAGGGGGTCTCAGGGTCTCCATCCTCACAGAGGAGACTAAAGGGACCGGCAAAGGTTTAGGAAATGCCCATGGTCCAAACTCCATGGAGGCTTTTCTAGAACTCATTACTCCAGGATTAAGAAAAATGAGCCCAAATAACAGATATAAAGTCACTGCCAGCAGCCGTTTTTGAACAATGTCAGAGGGTTTTTGAGCTGATATTTTTGTCTTTGTTTATGCAACATTTTGATTTAGCTGCTTTTCTTTGTACTTCCTCTGAATCATTACACCTTCAGGATGATATTTATCTAAACACAACAAATGATTTTTTTTCCAGTTGGAGAAAAAACAGGACTTTTGGGAATAATGGATCTTTTAGCTTTTTTCTGCCATTTTTAAAACCATAATCAGGTGGTTTTGATGAAATCTTTCAAAGATTTCAAACACCAAATATTTTAAATGAATTTCATCAACAAGTTTCTGTGTTAGGCGTTAATAACATAGTCTGAAGTGTGTGTGAACATTAAGTTTAAAAGATTTACTGACAATTTAACACATTTTGTAACATGTTTCATAAAACATATCCTTAAAAATCTCTTGTTAAATAATATACATTTTTGAATGAACATTTTCATGTGATTTTTATTCTCTCATTACAGCAACACCTTGTGCAATCTACAACCTAATATTTTTTATGTTTCCTTGAAATCTGACATATTTGGAAAATGATTTGGCAAATATTAAAGAATATAATGTATAGTTTCTACACATGTATTTAAAACCAAACTTCCTTAATTAAATTAACATTAATGAACACGTGTTGCGGTAATGATAAATAGGTTTCAGAAATGAGATTGATGATTTCGGTAATGATAATAAATATACGAAGACAGGTACAGTTAAAAACAGTATAAAATTTAATGCAGAAATTAAACACAGATAACAGAGAATGCATACAGTGTATGTACAAAATATGTACAAAAATATCAGAACTGGGCAATAGATATGTTAAAAACACACATTTCAACAGTATTTACTATGGGTTTTAAGACTGAACTAGATGGACTGTAAATAGTAAATGCTAGTATATGGTTTTAATTATCTCTTCTCATTTTAGTGTTGATAACGTATTACTTGTGACCTGTAACTAATTGTTACCAAACTGGTGTCTTCATCAGAGCTCTCTAACCCCTAACCTTTCCCTCTCCGTCCTTCTGTAGTCTGTCTTCCAGTAGCTCTGGGTTTTTGTACATTTTTCCTCTGAATTTTTCCAACCTAGTCTTCACCAAAGCTTTCTTTCCGTCACTGGCTGACATCAACAGTTATTAAAAAATATTTAAATTAAAGCTGCAAGCAGTGATAACTGGGCCATTACCCCCTGTCGTGGCCGTTGTGGGCCACGGTTGAAGGGTTTTTATTCTAATGTGGATGTGCAATGTAGATGTGTTCAATTCTGACCAGGTGTCTAATTACGTGTGAAAAGTTTTTAACTCTGAGTTATAGCAACTTCCGAAATGTGTCCCATTGCCATAACCTTTACATATAGACATGTAGATTTGTTTAGACCGGGTCTGTTATTGAACATGAAAAACTGGGGAGAGATCAGGTAATATACCTCCGAGTTATAATGACTTCCTTTTTCATGGCTAAAACATTGAGATGTAGATGTGTTCAGACTGGATCTCTTATTAAAATTCTGAGCAGATTGGCCAAGGTAACTCAGAATTACAACAGCTCCCTGTTTCATGGTGAACATTTGCAGCATTGTAGAGCATTTTTATAACTTTTGGTCACATACACATATGCAAACTGATTGATTGATTGAAAATTTCAAGTCATTTCAATAAAACATGAAAGAGGAGTTTGTAAAATATAATACCAGTAAGTTGCCAAAATTAGCAGAAAATTCAAAATGGCAGACTTCCTGTTGAGTTGAAGTCATGTAAACAATTCATTTTTTTGTAGGCTTTGGAGCGATAGAAATGTGTACCAAATTTATGTGAAACTTACCATTCATGGTGGTGTGGCGTTAAGGGGCACTATCAAGCGATTTTTGTATGACCATTTACAAAGTCTATTAAATAAAACAATTGCCACACTTGATGTCCATGCCATTTTGAGAGTTTTGTCACGTTCAGGCCTCCAAAAATGCATCTGTTTCAGCCTAAGGAACAAAGTACAATCATTTCAGCAGATAATCAGCTAATTGTAGTGTTGTAGTGTAGAGCTCGGGCCCTAATTAATAGTTGAAAATATGTATTAATTTATTATTATTATTATTATTATTATTATTATTTTAATACCAATAAAGTGCATGTACTTGTCATTACCGAAACAGAAATTCTCTCTAACGCAACTGGCCTTAAACTGTAGTGGTAAATGAGACTGGTGTTACGGAGGATGAGGAACGTTAACATGTTTTGTTAACAGTAGATGAGCCATAACGACATAACGTACATAATTAGACTTTTAAAAAGTACATTTTCATAGAAAATTTTAAATCTAACACTTTTCTAAATGTGGAAAACTACCCATATCGGTAATAATAATCAATAATGTTGTGTATGAAGTCTGGCAAGAGAATATTTAACTTTTAACTGGAGAAATGTAAAGAAATCTGCTTACCTGGTAGCCATCTTGAAAGTACTTCTAGATGTGGTGCTTCACTCAAAAGCAAACTTTATTTACGATTCTGTGTCTTTGTGTAAATGGTCCTTCAAAAATGTTGCGGACGACGAGAACATCAGTCATGAACACTTCCACGATTTTTTAAGAATATTAGGTTTTTCTAAATATTTGCATTTTACTTTACTCTTTAAATTACAACTTAACATACATTCAGACAGAGCAGGACGTGTTGCGGTAATGAGAATATCAACAAAAAATGCAATTACATACAAAAATAATTAATTCCTATCTTTGTGCAAGGTACAGAACAGTATTATCTTTATAAGTACATTTTGTTTTGTTACTAAACTCCAATGTTTGGGAATACACAGAAGGAGTTAAAAAGTGGAGCTTCTTCTGTCACGTGTGATGTGGTTTGGGTCTGAAAAGTCTAACATTAACCAGAAAAACAGACTTAAATTGAAAACTTATTTCGCAGGCCAGTTCAACAACAGACTCAAACACTGCATGGCCTGTACATAACCGACGGACAAACCCCCTGGACATCACCCATGGGTTTTCTGGAGAGCAGTTGTGAAGCTCGATTGTGGAGTCTCTGGCCATCACCATATTGGTACTGTCTACTCCCGGCTAATCCAAAAATGGACTAAAGAAGTGAAGCGTGAGTGTAGCTGAGGCAGGGTGAATGAAGCCTGTTGCTGAAACATGCTAGACTACTCATACTTAACAAAAACACAAAACACATACAGTTGTCTTTGAAAACAGTAATGTCAAAGTCCTCATATCACACAGCTGGTTAACAAGGAAAATGCATGGATTACTCATCATTTTGAAATGTGTAATTTTTTTTTTCCAACTCAAATGTACAAAGCTAAAGTAGTATTAAAAAAATCCTTAAAACAAGATGTAGTGACTTTCATTTTGCATGTTTTACACAGCACCTCTCTACTCAAGTGTCACTAAATCCAAAATATTACCTCACACCAAGGGGCGAGGGCCTTGGCTCCAAAATGTGAAAGTATCTCAGAGTTGTAATACCACTGACGGCCACTGACGTTGGCTCCAAAAATCCATGGGTCCGATAGACTCACATTGAACTTCTCTCTAAAAATACTAAGTCTAATATTATTTTTGCAGGAGTCATTCCAGTCTCCCCTGTTTTATTTGAAGCTTCTAATAAGTGATCTGGTCCATCTTTAAATTTTTCTACCATTAATAAGGTCTCAGGTCTAATAGAAGGCTTTGATGTCTGCTGTGTCGGGCTTTGATTGACTTGCTTGCCTCCAAGTCAGACTTTCGCCGTTTCTGTTTATTTAACAAAATACATTTTTTTTTTCCTGACAAACAGGTCGACTGTTGTTGTGGTAAATAGGTTACACTAACAAGACTGTAAACTGACTTTGTTCCCCACAGCTCGATTACTGTTTAACCGTGTCAGTAAGCTAGCATTTGGCATTAGCTCACCCATGACCCCTCACACTCCCGCAGCTCCACCCCTTTTGAACAAATATGGTCACTTCCAGCTCCAAAAAGCCAACATGGCAACGGCCAAATCAAAATGCCAGTTCAGAAACCGATGGGTGACATCACGGTTCCTCCATCCACTAAATTGCAGCCTTCTGAGATTATATAATTTACAGGCTGTGTAATTGTGATTTGATTCACTTTGCTGCGGAGCTCTAATCTGGATCATCAACATGGAGATGATTTTATAGACTAAACACAGAAGCAGCAGCTATGTTCATGTTTGTGCTTTTAAAAACGAGTCATTTAAGGTAAACCTGATTTGTGTTTTCAGGCCTCTGAGCTGTGAAGACTTGGCAGGTCACCCATTCTGTCAGTACATGAACATTATCCTGTTCCCCTCCCCCTCCTCCTCCTCCTCCTCCTGACCGTCCTCTGTGTGTCTCTGTCTCTGTAGGAAAGCTGGTTATTGCAGACACCAACCGTCCCATCCTGCTCCGAACCAAACACATTCTGATCGGTAACAAAGGAGAGCTGCACATCGGGAGCCCAGACTGTCCTTACAAAGGAAACCTCACTATTTCACTGTTTGGAAGGTACAGTGTGTGAAGATAAAGGACACACAAACCAATCCGTACCATAAACCTGAGTAGTTCTACACATGACTTTAAATACTACTTTAGATTCTTGTGTCACTTTCTCACTCACAGCCCATGACTTATTTACTGCAGTAACCTACATCTACTTTTCCATAGATGGTGACAAAATATGAACTTTCTGCTAAAATCCAAATAATCTGTGTTTCATCAGGTGTATAGTTTGCTTTGTGTGTTAAGATGCAGCAGATTTCCATCTCCAGTGTGTGCACTTTGTTTGGTTTTGAACAGAAAGTGAACTGTTTTGAACAGAGGTTTGAAATGTGTCTAAATGTGCTGTTGGTAAACAGTGACTGAATGATTTGTATCAAAGCAAACACAACCAGTGTAGCTCACATAAGACTTTTGAATTAGCTGACATGGTATTGGTCCAAGTGTGAAATCTGTGAATAATACAATATCTTTAAAATCATCTCCCATTCGTTGCTGTTTCAGGTTGGATGACAGTGATCAGGAACACAGCTACTTTGGCAGGAAGTACGTCGGCGTGGGCACAGGAGGGACGCTGGAAATCCATGGAGCGAAAAAGCTGTCGTGGACTTTCCTCAACAAGACTCTGCAACCTGGAGACACCAACGAGAACAACTACGTGTTCCAGAGGAGCTGGGGGAACCGAGGCATCATCATCCATGTAGTCGACCCCAAGACCGGAGAGGTGCTGCACAACGACAGGTGAGGATGAAACCTCAGACCCAGAGGGTTAGGGTTGAATGTACATATATATCAATGGGACCTTCCTGGATAAAGGATAAATACATTTTAAAAAGTGTCATTTTGTAGAAGTGTCTAACTTTAGAGACATTTATTCGATACTTTCTGATCATTTCTTTAACTTTGTCATAGATCTCAGACGTTTAATAAAGTAACTGAACCCAGTCACCAAACTGTTTTAACGTAACTGACATTTTCTTCACTCATATAATTATTCAAACTCTTAAAATACATTGGCTTTAATAAAAGCCAGTTGAAGGCGTGGTCCATGTGGTGAGGATGAAAACTCTGTAACTGCAGGTTTATTATATTTTATTTCTGACAGGATGTAGCAGTGACTGTTTGTAAATGAAGATGTCTAAATGCTTTCAAGTGGGATAAAGCGTCAGTGATGGATGTCACTGGTTTATTGGATGTGTTTTCTTGTGACAGAAGATTTCATTCTTCAGGAAGGTTCACAAAACCCTCGAGTCGCACTGACAACATTTGAACGTTTGGATGATTAAAGATGATTTAAAAAAATGAGCTATTTGGAATATTTCCACTTGTAAAATGTTCAAAAATAACCTGAAATTTTGATTCACCGTCTCATTTCCAATTAAAACTAAAGCCTGTTGTGAAAATGTAAGAAAGTACAGTAGAAAGTATTTGTATTAAAATGTAGGAGTAAAAGGTTAAGTGGTATTGTGTCGGAGTTCCTCTGTAAGACCTGTTCCTCTTCAGGTTTGACACGTACCGTAGTAAAGATGAGAGTCGGCGTCTCGCCCAGTACGTGGACGGTTTGGAGGCGGGGCTTATTTTGGCCATGGTGGTCAACGACGAGGGCTCCAACAACTTGGAGGACTCGGCCAAGAAGAGTGTGTCCAGGCTGGGCAGCCGGCACATCGGCAGCCTGGGCTTCAGGTGAGTCTACCTCAGAGTGAACCAGCTCAGCTCAGCCTCTGGAGGGAAAACCTCATTTTCTGACACTTAAGATGAGTCTTATTCAAAGATGAAAGGTTATGAGATGAATCGGTAATGATGATAATTATTAGTTCCATCCTGCTGATCGGTTTTATGAGCTCCACATTCCTGCTTGTTCCTCCGATACAAGCTCAGAGGAGTCATGCTGCCACAAATGAAAGCGTGTTTTTATTCTCCCAGCATTAAACCGTCTGCAGCAACGTTTCTATTATTGATCCTTGTGACTTAATGAGAAAGACTCAGGTGCATCACAGTGTGTAGTGTCTTATTTGAATTCGTCCCTGCAGCTTTTTGGCTCCTTTTGAAACCTGTTGCTACTTTCTACTGTTCCTTTTAAAAATATACAAAGAAAAAAGCCTCTTGGAGCTGTAACCTAAACCCAAATGTTGTAATTTTCACCATTTTCAGCCGTCGTACTTCAACAAACTCCTCCTCCAGACTGAACCTCAGCGACTAAATTGAAGTTTTTATTCCTTCAGAAAAACCAGCACAACGAGTCATTCCATTGCATCTCACAGGACAATTACAGAAAAATGATAAGAAAACTAAATGAATAGTAATAAATCAATGAGTTCATTTCTCTGTCTTCGGGCTTGAACGAATCAATGTTGAAGAATCACACTGACAAACTGTTAGTCGTTGTGATAGTTTTGATAGTTGTCATTTTCTTCAGTTTCAAATCACATGATTGAAAAACCAGTGAATCACAGACTGTAGGTGTGTTTTGTTTTAATATGTCTCATATCTTTTTTTTTGTCTTGTTGCATCTTTTATGTCCTTTTCGTCGTTACATCTTTTACAACATTTTCATTTGGTTAAACTGTTTACGAATAATTTCAAACCACTAATAACTGTCTGGTTTCTTCAACATTCACTCAGGACTAAAAACCAGTGTTTAAACTCTAAAGAAATGAGTTGACGTTTATCCTGATAATCATCCATATCGATGGATATGAAAGTTTTCGTGGTTTCGGTCCATGTTGCTCAGACCTACTTGTGTTCGACCCAGATAAATTCTCCTCTGACCCACATGTAGTCATGACTGAGTGTTGGAGGACGGAGGATGTCATTTGTTCTCTGTGCCCTTTTCTTCAGCCTCTGAGTTTTAATGATGCTGTATCTCAGTCGACAGACACTGTTCAGGAGAAGAAGGCGTCCTGTCACCGTGTGTCTGTGTGTTAGTATGTCAGGAATGCATGGGAAAAGGAAACTGAATCATGCCATGATAACAAACCCCTGGTGGATGTCACAGTGCTTTGGCATAGGGTCTGGAGTCTGGATAAGAATGTGTACACTGGTCCCCTCCCACATTCTTCAGACAAGACTCAACTGCTCGCTTGTTAAGTTGAATAAATGCTGCACAGTACAGTAAGGCCTGAGCGTAGTAAACCACAACCCGGTGTGAATGTGCTCTTCACAGTGCGAGTGCTTGTTGTGGGCTGAGAGGAAATGCTGGTGAGTCCTGGCCTGCGGTTCGCCTCGAAGCCCGGTCAAGTTATGAAAGTCAACGCTTCTGAGGAGACCACAGGCAACAAACTGAGAGGCTTTTATCAACAACATGAGGACATTCCCCTTCCCAAACTGCACTTTGCTCCGTGGCTGTGGACGCAGAAGAGGAGGACTGTGGAAGTGGATGGGAGCGGTGGCGAGGCGACAGAGGGATTCCTGCCTAATGACTCTTGTCGCCTTCTCTCCTGACATCGTTGCCAAATAGGCCAGTTCTGGTGTCATCAGGAGAGAAGGGCTGTGTAATTTGTGGTACCCCCGGAGACATTTTTATAAGCTGGAATTTATGAGACAGCGTAGACTCTGCAACACATTTTCATTTCTGTAATTTGCATATGTTTCCTGCAGCTGCCACAGCGGTGCTGCTGCCGGCAGCGTAGACAAATACACCAACACACCTCTGGTGCTGCTCAGCAAAATGAATCTCAGTCAGTCAGTCAGGGGATGCATACAGATGTGTTTGAACCAGGCACATTGTGCATCAAAAGATAAAGTGCATATTACTTACTCTCTAGTTATATATTGCCAGTTACGTTCTGCAGACGCTTAGACTTTATTGGCAGATTGATCATAATATCTCAGCCATAATTCACGTTCAGTTCCACAGTTACTGATCGATCACTCAACCTTCCCCGAACTCAACATCGTAACGGTCACCTAGGAGCCGTTACAGGAAGACTGTGGCTCCCAAACACAGGCACTCACTAGAACCATGTAGGGTTCTTCAGCGTCCCCATAGGAGAGCCCTGTGGATCCTGGTACAGTAGAACCCACAGACTGGAAAACCCGTTGGGTTGTGGACTGCTGTTTTGAAGCCAGGAGTTTGCTTTTTTTTGTGCACCTTCACTCTTTGGAGCCAAACCTGACCATGTTTGGACAAAAAGGTGGAGCTGGGGAAGAGCAAGGGCAAAGAGAAGATGAAACGGACTGGGACGTCAGATATCGGAGGCAAAGAGGATCCAGTCAATGTTCACATTCTCCTGATGAAATAAAATCACAACATCAATGTCGATAATGACATGAAATAATTATGAGGAAGAATAATAACTTAAGCCACAAATATCTGATCCACGTCATTCATAACTGCACTGAACAGAAGGACAGAAAAACTATCTGTGATAGAAGCAAAAAAAAAATCTGTAAAAATGACCAAATCAGAGCCATAACACCAAAGAACTTAGATTTACCAAGAACTGAAAGTCAATATATCATTCCATTGTAATGGAGCTATGGACTGAAAGCTGTTCTGAAAAAGCACCTCAGTTTGTTCAGACTTTGTTCTCGTTTCCTCTCCTTTTCGTTCTCCTGCCTCAGCTCTCCTGTGTTTTCTCCTGTGTTTTCCGTCTTTCTTCAGGCATCCCTGGACTTTCATAGCTGTGAAAGGTGACACGTCCTCTGTGGTGGAGGATCACGCCGTCTATCAAGGTAGGAATCAAACTGTAATTTGTGCTTCAATCCTCATCTCTTAATAACATCTTTAAAAGACTGATCTCTGCAGTGATTTTCTGACACTGCTCTGCATTATATTTTAATGGGACATGATCAAAGTTGTACCTGTGCAGAAAACGCTGCAGGAGACAATAACGTGACTATCGTACAAAATGATCAGCGTTTGCATAATTAATGTGTGTCTCCAGGGACCAAGGCGTCCTCCGAGGCCCGGAGCTCTCGGGTTTTTCCATCCAGTTATGGAGAACATTTCATCATCACCATCAGCAGCCAATGGGTTCAAGGTAAATCTGATCACACTCATCAACACACACACAGTACAGATATTTAGTGTTTTCTGGTTTCAGTGTCTGGACTTCACTGAGGATTTATTTGTCCTTTTACTTCCTACATTTTAAACACAAATATCTGTACTTTCTACTCCTGACATTTTCTAAACAGGCTTTAGTTTTAATGCATATGAGGTGAATTATCCATTATTTTTATTTTGCATCATTGTGCGTCTGATTTCAACCTAAAAGTCGTAATGACGATGCCTTGATGAATCCATCAGAGAAAATCACAATGAAACAAGATGTGTTGTTACGTCTTTTACACAATTTTCATGTTGTGTCGTATTTTACTTAGTTTTCTGATGGATGTGTTATTGGTTCATTTGTTTTTGTCTTGTTACATTTATGTCTTTTTTATGTTGCTTTTGTCTCGTTGCGACTTTTAGGTTGAAATCAGACGCACAATGATGAAAAATAAAAATAATGGATAATTCACCTCATATGCATTAAAACTAAAGCCTGTTTAGAAAATGTCAGGAGTAGAAAGTACAGATATTTGTGATAAAATGTAGGAAGTAAAAGGATAAAGTATTTAATAAAGTACACACATCTGAAAACTCTACTGAAGTATTTGTTCTCAGTTTCTTCCCACGTCTCTACTGTGTCATTAAATGTGTCTCCACTGACACCTGTCCCATCATCTGATTGGCTGTTCGCGTTCCTCCTGAGATGTAATTGACTTGCCTGTGAGATATCATCACCTTATCACGTCCTTATCGATAAGTCGGCCTCGTTCTCTGCCGTCTATCGATCCTTCCTTTAGCTTCGGTTCAGAGCTGATTCCATTTAGATGCTTCTGAAGAAAGTGCCATAGTCCATGCAGATATGGACATGTGGACAAACACTCAGAGGGAGAAGCTGAGGCAGTCTGATGCTGAAATGCAGATCTCCCACTGTGTCAGGCCGACATGATGGGACAAGAGAGGCCTTCAGTTAGTCTGCTACAAATACTTTGTGTCAGCCTAAACGGACCTGATGTAGATTCGGCCGTTGTCCGTCCTGGCTGTGTGTGATCCGCAGAGGCCGAGTGGACTGAGTGGTTCGACAGAGATGATGAGAGAGGATCTGGAGACTGGGAGAAGCTGTCTGACCTGCACGAGGCCTACCCAGACCGGCTCTGCAGCAGTCCTCTGGACATACAGGTGAGTCTCATCCGTCCAAACATGTCTCTGTGTCCACTTCGGGAACAGTTCTGTTATTCTGATGTGTTTTCTTTCTAGTCCTTTGTGGATCTTGGCAGAGCCAGTTTCTTCTTCAGATTCACCAAGGGATCGTCTGTTCTATGTGTTATTGTTTCATCCATTTAGGTTGAAATCAGATGCACAATGATGCAAAATAAAAAATAATGGACAATTCACCTCAAATGCATTAAAACTGAAGCCTGTTTAGAAAATGTAAGGAGTAGAAAGTACAGCATAAAAAACCCAAGTGGTAAATTTGAAAAAAGCCTGAAATATCGCAGCAAAGTTTCCAAAAGTTTGTCCGATGTAAACAAATGTAGTGAATAATTGTGTGTGTGTTGAGACTGTAACCTTCACTACATTAATCAAGAAACAAAACACAAATGACACATTAAATGAAACAGCAGTGAAACGTCATCATGTATGAAGAGAAACACGTTAGACAAAGACTTTGACAAACTGTGAAGAGTTTGAAACAACATTCTATGATCCAGACCAGAGGTTCAGTTCAGAGACTAAAACTAAAACCAGACTCAGGTTTTCATGTCGATCAGCTCCTCCATCAACAGCTCAGGTCGGATATCACTGGATGAAAACTACATGGAGTTGGAACAGATGGAAACAGGACGATGCAGGAGTCAAAGAACCAGGAGTCAAAAAGACCAATAAACGGACCAGAGTCTGGGGAACAATCAGGTCCACGTCCAAAACCACGAGGCAGGAGAGTCTGGGCATCGGGACACGTAGGACCATCTGGCAGGGACATGTTGACGCTGGACGCTTTATGTTCTGTGACTAATGAGCAGACGAGGAGCAGGTGTGTTCGGCAGGTGTTTGGGGATCTGACGGGTGGGCGTGGCCTGTAGAGTGGAACGTACTGCACAGGTGAGAGAGAGGGGTTGTAACCGTGGTAACAGAGGAACACAGTCATGTATGTTTTATATGTTCCCTTCGTAAAACACCAATGGGACTTTTCCATTGATTTTTTAAGTATTGCACAAAATAAGATGGTTTGCAAACAAACATTTATGATATTTACTCGACTGTTCAGCAACATCTTCAAATTGTTTTGCTAATTTTCATGTGTGTTTTCTCAAGTTGAAATGAGATGAGGTTTCTCAGCCACAGTATATGTCTTTATATGTACATATATATATATATATATATATATATGTATATATATACATTGACATCTTTGACAGAATGTCAGAACTTTTTTGTCTAAACACTAATGATAATTTTAGGTCAAATAGAAATACTACGTTCAGCTCCTTTAAGTCACATCCAGACATAACGGTAACGTTTTAGTGAGTAAACTTTGTTTCCAAAGCACCTTTAAAAGGTGGTGCTGTACAAAGCAGATCCTGAATAAAAGCCTGGGTTTCTCAAAGAGGAGCTGATGCTCTGATTGTGCTCCAGGTGCGGGTGTTTCCAGTCCTGCTGGGGTTGGATCAGTCCATCCCTTCAGCACAGAGCCAGGCTGCCATTACCGAGCTGCTGGAACATGGCATCATAAAGCAGCAGCTGTTTGCTTTCCATGAAGATAAGCTGCGATGCCAGGTCTGCCCACGCCGCCTCCATCACCTCGGCCATTAGCATAGAAACAGCCACTGTAGGCTACAGCTGCCCTTTTAACGGCTGCTGTGCCACACGAGAACCGGATCCGTTGGCTGCCCTGGTTGCTTATCCTTCTCAGCTCCTTCACAATCAGTCCATTTGTCGTCTGTCTCCTCCTGGAGGGGCTTTCTCCTCTGCAATTAGCTCCAATAATGAACAATTCTAAATGGACTCTTGGTGTAAAATAATGATCTCTGGAAACTACTGCTAATCATCGGTTTCTATTTATACCCATCTCTCTCCCTTTTAGTACTGCATGCTTTAACTGCATGTCTGTTCTATATTTAATAGATTTAGTCTAAACTTCCATCTCTTCCCTGTGTGTGTCATTGTTTTTCCACCGAGTCTGGACACAGTCTCCGTTTTCCTCACTGTACAGTTTTCAGGCTCCAATTAGCCTCTGTGGAATGTATTTTTAGCAGCTAAGTGGTTTTCGTGTGTCGTTCCAGTATGTTAGGTAATGTGTTTCTGATCAGCTGTGGATTATCTGACCGACCTCAGCTAATGTGAAGCTACTCATTGCCTGTGACTTTCCTCTGGTTGTTCCATGGTCATGTCACCACCGGGTTCAACAGGTCACGATTGCTCTTCAAGTCGATTGGAAAAAGGACAAGTCCAGCAATTTAATGTCAGTAAATGTTTACCCAGTGATTTTAAACCACATGTGGATTCAGCTACCAGTTGTGACGTGTCGTTAGGATAAACACAGCCTGAGCTTTTACAGATTTCCTGGCTGTTTCACATGCAAAACAGAAATTTAAAACTGGAACTGGATTTATGTGTCTGAAAAAGTTAGAGAAATGGAAAAAACATCAACACACACTTTGTAAGTGGGTCAGAAATCGACAGCTTTTACTTTCCTCTGCACAAATAATTATTTGTATTTAGTGATGATCAAATAACAACAAAGCGTAGAGTTAACTGTGTTCTCTTGTCTTTGAAAAATGACATCATTTTATCTGCGTTGCAGCAAACTGTCCTCCAACACCAGCTAAACTCCTTTTTCAAAGATAATTGAAATAATCGCTTGTGTTTCAGCTCTTAGGTGACTTTACTCCACAACATTTTCTGCAAATGTCTGATTAGTTCAACTGACTGAAAGTCAATATGTCGCCTCATTGTAACAGAGCTACTTTTCCCCCATGTTGGACTGAAAGTGGTTTCAGAAAGCACCACAGTTTGGTCTTTTTCCACTAATCCCAGTGTCTTTAGTCTTTGTTACTGTCAAATAATTTCTATTGATGAGAAGCTGATAGTTTGTGTCTCGGTAACATCAGCAGAGCTGCGCCTCGTGTGCGACGTGGCTTGTTACTTGAGCAGATACGTCTTATTGTGGAGTTCAGACAAACATTCACAATGAGATCAAACCGCCTTAGGACATTACATTTAAAGCTTGTAGCGGTTTGAATCGACTCGTCTCAGCTCGACTCAAACCTAATCCTATACAGTGAATGTTTTTCTCAGTATTTGTGGCTGTTCTCCTGGTGAAATCTCCATCGTTCACGTTTTCTCTGATTATCAGAGGCGACACAACTCCTCCATGAATTGACAGAGAAATTCTCATCCATCTGATTTTTTTATGTTTTCACTGTTTCATCACTAATGCAGCTGTAGTAACTACCTCATCATCATTAGATGCAACCACAAAAAAGCAAAAAAACAGCAGCATGTTGTTTCTATGGTAACGATTCACCATCTCGTCTCGTTGGTCCGAAGCGACAGGTTTTCAGAAGATGCAGAGCTTTGCAAGTTTTCAGCTCGTCTTGTGGTGAATCAGACCAGAATAAACCTGTATCTGTAACTCGACATGTTATTAGGAATGTCAACCGACACTAGTGAAAACGGGCTGGAGATTCACTCAACATCAATTTAACCCACTTTCACCTTCATGCAAATAAAATGATCATTACTTCCACTGAATTATGGGTATTTTACTCAGATTTGTAGCCGCTGTGGTCGTCACGGGTCAAACTGCCCGACTCATCTGATTTGACTGTTTATAAAACATCAAGGATAAATGATCACCCAGTTCTGTTTCACCTTCATCAAACTTCATTCAAACTCATTTCCACAATGACTTTATGAAACTCATAGTCAGCCTCATTTATATGAAATAATATCATGATGAATGGTGAATTACTGTGAGTGCATTTATGATCAGAGGAACATGTGCTGATGGTTTATGTCCAGGTCTCATCCTCACCTTCTAATCCAGCTTCACGCCATAACTTTCACTCTTCTTCGTTCGAGACGATGACACGAGGGTTAAAGCGAACCAGTCGACTGTTTTACTGTATGAACATCTATTACTGTCAGCTCCTTGTTCTTGTCAGACGCGGTTCACACTGTGTGAGTAAAGTGGAAATAAGTGGCTTCAGTCGTCTGGGTTTGAAGAACGAGATCCAATCAGGAAGTTCTTACAAGAGATGATGAATGACCTGGTCTCTGCTCCGTCCTGAGCTCTGCCTTATGAAACTCAGACACCACACAGACAAACAACTCACAACAAGTTTTAATTTGAAACAAACAGGCTTTAATTTGAATACATTTGAGGTGAATTGTGGAGTTGACGATTATGTTCATTCTATTGTTTTTGATGAAAAGTTGGTTTAATAAAATGCTCGTCTCCACATTATGACGTGAGGTTGACTCAACTCCTTAACGTCGTTCTTCTCCTCCGTGTCCAGGCTGAAACCCACGACGGTCGCCCGAGCAACCAGACCGGAGACGTGATCCACAAGAACGACAAGGACTACGGCTTCGTGTGTCTCAACAAGGACCAGGCTCACGGCCTCTGTCACAACTACAGGGTCCGCTTCCTCTGTGGGAAACTCGGTGCGTTCACACTTCTTTACAGAGTGTCTACTGTCTGTATCGGTGCCGTTCTCCATGTGAGAAACATATGAACACACATGAGAGAGTGTTGTGTGTTCTACTACGACTGGAACGAAAAGATCCACGTCATGAAAACACGTCACGCGACCAGACTCACCAGATACAGAGACTGTCTGGACTGGTCTGTCTTCAGTCACGTTGACGGCGGGTTCACATGCTTCGACAGCTGGAGCTACACAGTGTCATTCTGTGCAATTAGAAAATCACTAAAAGCTGCAATTTAAAGCTCCAGTGTGTGTCTGCTGATATGTTCTATTCAGTGACACTGAGCAGAGAGAAAACATTTCAAAGTCATCAGTAATCTGTGCCTTTTCCTTGATGAACATTGAATCTGCAGAGCTTGATGTTCTTTTAGTGTCGCTATAATAACCTTTCAACATATTGTAATTTAAGTGTCTGAGAGAACACGAGGATGTGGAAAATCAACCATATGACACTGGGTTCAGTGACGAAACCGGCGTAAAAGATGCAACAACAGATACAATATACATCTTCTCTGAGGTGAAACATGTCAGGGAAATAAATGACTTTTGTAGCAGTAACATTACATTCATTCTAGGGTGGATTTTTCCTTTTATCCTGATGCAAAAATCAACTAAATCCACATTTTAAAGCTGATATTTTAAACATTTTTTGTCTCTTTGTCTCCTTTTTCAACCCTGATGAGTTTGAATCCCTGAATCTTGTCTGTTATGAAATTCACAAAACAAAAGAAACCAAAGAGAAATTTTAAAAAGCGGAGTCGACTTCAGGGTTTGGAGACTTTGTTGTTGTTATTTGCATTGTTGGAGCATTTGAAATGAATATGGAAATAACCAACAATTAGCGAATGGAAAAAGTTGCTATTAAGTAAATTACACGTCTGTTCATAATATCATCTGTCCTTGAAAAGTCATGCAAAAGTTTTGTAAAAACGTGTGGGAACTCTTAGTAAAGCTGTGTTTAAATACACAAGTAAATTGTAAATGATATCATTTATGTGCATGAGTGACCTGCTGTGTGTTTTAAACACCATTCCAACACTGAGTCCAGTTGGATGAACCATCATGGATAAAGATACAGATGTGGATTTTCACACTGCTTTGCTCTTAGAATGGATGAGATCTCCAGTCACTTATAATAACAAATTAATCATTGTTTAATTGTTTAATGTCTAGATGCAATAGATGCTCATTTATCTCATAGATAGTACACACTTTATCAGGAAGACAAATTAAAGAAATACACTGACGTATACACTCTGGTAAATCAGGACTAAGACGTGCATCACATTAATATATGTTATGTTCTATAAGTGTCTGGACTGGAACACAAACCCAGTATTAATCTACGAGCTCTCACCGTCACGTCTCCCTCTGCAGTCCGTCCACAGGCATCCATTTCCATCGACTTGTTGTCCAACAGCAGCGTCCTGGACCTGGCCGACCCACCGGAGGGCTGGAGGTCCGGGGACCGGGTGGTGGTGGCCAGCACTGATTACTCCATGCACCAGGCTGAGGAGTTCACCCTGCTGCCCTGCCCCACATGCACAGCCAACCAGGTCAAGGTGCAAGGTCAGTACGACGAGATGTTCAACATGTTCACGAGCAGAGGAAAGGTCTTCATGAGGCTGGAGCTGCTGCAGATACAAAATCAATGTAGCTCAAAATGTCCCAGCAGACTTTAATGGTCTGAAGTCTAAAACCAGACGTGGTAAAAGTCCACATGTAGTTTCCTCCACTACAAGTACAGATACTTAGTAGAAGTACCGACTCAACCTCTTTACTGCAGTAAAAGTGACAAAGTCCAGGCTCTGAAACGTCCGGAAAGTATAAAAGTCAAAAGCACTAGAGGACATTTCTACTGAACTGAACCTCACATCATATTAATATAACGTGAAGATATTAAACCATTTAACTTCAAGTCAAATTTAAGTTGCAAATGGTGATGATGGAGCCGCTGCACCTCCACGTCCACCGGCACCACCGGGGGTTTTAGACGTCTTCATTTCTAGAAATGACAAAAATGTCATATTCAAACCAAAATGTTGGACTTCCTGTTGGGTTTACAGTTTGGATCCCAGAGGCTTTTTTATGTATCTGGACCTCATACATGTTTGTACCAAATATGATCCATCTAGATGAACCTGTATGTGAGGGCTGGATTTTTAAAATGTTCCAGGGATATGAGTTCTTTTAATAAACACTAAGTACTCTAAGTATGTAAAGTGTGACCAGCTTTTCCGATTCACGTTTCCTCAGTCTGTTCATGTGAATCGACCACAGTCTGGAAAAGAGGATCATACGCTCACATCCGTAAGCCCTTCGGCAGCCTCTGCCTCCGCGATCCCGGAACTAAACGTCACTTCATGGAACGTCTGTGTGGTTTAGTCTCGAGGGGAAGCAACGCATTTTAAAAAGCAAAAATCCCAGTTTGTGGGTGTTGGACGGTCAGAACTCGGCTCGAATCCCTTCTACCTAATGTTCACCAGAGGCACTTTGGAATAAATGGATTAAGTTTGAAGTGATTCTAATGGACCTCTGGTTTCCTTAAATAAGTCTTTGCTTCTCATTGTCAGCTATTATCAGTGCAACAGCCAATGCATGTTTTTTATCTGTGCAACTGGTTGAAAAGCTTAACCTGCATCACTGACTCAAAAGCTCATATTAGTTGTAGTGATACAATATGTTTGTGAAGGTTATAACCAGTTTCTGAATGTAACAGAAACACAGTATTATTTGTAGAATGCAGAACATCTCAGACCTCACTACAGGAATGATGCCTGTCATTTCTTGCCTTTAGTTTAAGATTTAAAGCGTGTCTGAAAGTCCAGTGTTTAATTAAGTTACACTGTTAATACAAACCAGAACCCACACAGTTTGAACCCGAACCGGAACCCACGCAGTCTGAACCAGAATCCGTAAACTCTGCAGTCTTCATGGTGCATTCACTTTCCAGTTGTAAATTCAGAATCTATATTCAAATGTCCCAAATACCTCTTTGAAGTTGATTCACTGCAGCATTTTTGAATCATTAAACACTACAATGACGGCATTCTGGTCTCTGTAAAATATGATTTCTAGATATTAACTTTAACGACAGGCTAATAAAGCTTCTTCACAGAAAAAATGTGGCCCTTGGACAAATGTAGTGGATGACGCCTGGTCTAAGGTGTAGATGACTGATGGATAAATCACATAGAGTTTATGTTTTACATTCTAACTCAGGCTGTGTGATCCCGAATAGCTGTAGATTTGGGTTGTTTTGGAAATGTTCTGAAATAGAGAAAAGCTTCTTAAGTTTAAAATAGGTTTGAGCTGAGCTGTGTTTTCCACTCAGGTCCAGGAGGATCATGACCAAATTAATGGAAACATGATGCTGGAGCACATATGTAGCTCACGATTTTGAGTTTCCTGCAAGTTTGAAATTACAGTCGGTTCACAGCTGAGTTTTAAGGACATCAGCAGTGGATTCGAAGGATGTTTGAGGCCACGTTGAAGCATTAACATTCAGGCAGCAATATTCACAAACACATTTTCACTTTATGTGAAGGAATCAGGGTCTGGATTGAAACAGAAAGCCACAGGCTGCACCTCTACCTTCATAGCATTTAAAACACAAGCTTCAGTGATTCACAAGGTGAAGAGTAAAAGGTGAGAGAACAGGAAACAGGCTGCACTAATGAAAACAGACTGAAAAGAAACAGCATCAGTCACACAGACAAGTAAAACCAGGTCCTGAATCAATGTCTTCAAATGGCAATGAATTCTGATGACCTTTAACACAGACCGGAGAAACAACAAACACTTTATCACACTTTGGACTTAGAGCCAGGTAACGGTAACGGAAAAGCCACTGACTTTAGACAAACTACTCATTAACTCTGTCACATACGTCTGTTTGTTGATTTGTTTGACTCTCAGCACGATTCCGCAAAAACTACTGAACTGATTTTCATGAACGTTGGTTGAAGGTTAAGACATGGACCAAAGATGAACTCATTAAAGTCTGGAGCAGATCCATGAAAAGGGGGGGAGTCTGTGGGGCCTTGGCGGAGGTATGCCACAAGTTTAACATGGGGCGTTTAACTACAGTGATCTGAAGCTGTGAGTTGTTGAACGTTATTAACATTATTTGACACCTGTGTCGTCATGTGTAGAGGACGAGCCAAGCCAACCAAGTGTGACCTCCAGGACTGAAAGGTGAAGAGTCCAAATCTGCAGTTCATCAAATGCCCACTGGAGGCTCCAACCGTGAGTCTGTCCCCATAGACCCCCATAGACCACCATAGACCCTCATGTTAACATGTCCAGCTTTACAAAACACAGGTTTGGTCTATGTCGGGGATTCACCAAACAAACGCTATAAAACCTAACTCTTCCACCATCAAACCAATATTCACCTTTTCATCACGTCTTCAAGTCTGGATTTTCATGAAGAGAACGAGACCTGGAGACAAGTTCAGTAAAAACGAACTAAACCTGCATCTCAACATCAGAATCTGTGACTCACTTCAGTACATGAACATCATAAAAACTAAACCTTCTGTCGTTACGCGTAGAGGTGACGTTTCACTGACCTCGCCATTCCATTTGATCAAGAATTGAGCAAGTGTTTTCCTCACGTTAACATTAACAGATGCAAATATTGTCCACAATAATCGCAACACAAATTTTTCACCAAATTATGCAACTCTAGTTGTGAGGAGTCAGTCACAAAAACTAAAAACTGACATAGTTTAATTTATTGAATTGTGAGGAGTGACTTGGATCCTGAATTTAGATGTAGCCAATGGCAATTTAGAATAAAACCTCTGTGTCACTGCAGCGTTTCTATCTGCTTAAACAGATTAAATCACACACTGAAACCATCTTTATTGCTGGGACGCGTTCCAGGAGAGTCAAGCTGAGAGTGTGTGATAGAGGCCAGGTTGAGGCAGAGGGTGGGAGGGGATGGAAGGTGTTTGGACTGACTCCGAGCCAAGGGAAAGTCTCAGCCCGCATCCTGGAGAACCGGTCCTGACTGGACCCATTCAGACGCATGTATGGACACACACCGACACACACAGACAGACACACCATGGTCTTCAGGTCAGACCTGTCAGTCCTCCGTGTTCTGTCGGTTTAATTGGCCTTTGTCTTAGTCTTTTGTTGCCACAGTTTGTAAAGCTCAGCAGTAACGAGATGTGACACGTCTGGAAAAAAACACACTGTATTTCCTGAAGTAGAAGTACAAATACTGGGGTAAAAGTAAAGACTTTACTGCAGTAAAAGAGACAAAGTTCAGTCTCTGAAATGTCTTCAAAGTCTAAAAGTCTAAAGTGTTTGAAGGACGTTTCTATTGAACTGAACCTCACGTCATATTTATATAATGTGAAGATATTAAACCATTTAAAATCACAAACAATAGATAAAATAATCAAGATTAACTTCAGTCCAATGTGTGAATGACTTTAATGTCAGTAACTGAACTGAAACATTTTGACGCCTTTTCTTGCTTTTTCATCTTTTATAACAGTTTTTTCTTCCATCTTGTGTCTTCAATGTCGTTTTCACTCAGATTCAATTGAATTGATTCATTTTCTTTATGTTGATCTATTTTCATGTAAAGTGAAGTTGTATGTGTTTTCATGTCTTTTGTCTTGTATGTTGTGTTTCTTGTTTCATTTGTCGTGTGCGTCGTCTTTTCTGTGTTATTGTTTCATCATTTAAATCAGTCTTGATGTCGTGAAGATGCACAATGATGTAAAATAAAAATTATGGATAATTCACCTCAAATGTATTAAAACTAAAGCCTGTTTAGAAAATGTAAGGAGTAGAAAGTACAGATATTTGTGTTAAAATGCAGGGAGTAAAAGTACGGTGCAGATACCTGAAGTATCTGTACTTGGTCCTGTTGAGTTACTCCTTCCGTAGACGTGAGTTAAAGGCTTTATTTACAGACGTCTGAGCTGTTTTCATTTCTCTATTGATCGTCTTATGAAAACACCTCCTTCAGGCTCGGTTTTTTTCTTGGCTTTATCGTCACAGTGGAAATCCTGTTTTGGTGAGCTCCTGTCACTCTTGTTTTTTTCTCTTTTTTCTGGACTGTAATGGGTTTCATTAATTCGTGGCTCTCTGCAGCCGCGTCGCTGTCGTTTTGATGATCACGTCTATTCCCCAGGCCGTGAGCTTCGGCACAAACAGGAGACTGTGTTGTTTTTGTTGTTGGCAACTGAGACGGTTCAGAGCGACACAGACACACAGCTCCAGGCTATTTATCAGTTTGAGTCCAATAAATTGTGCCCGGGTTTTACATGGTGAACTTTTGACAGTTCTAAATGGCATAAATGATGAGCGTAGAAAATAAATGCTGTGAAGTGGATCGATGGCCTGGAGCGGTGATGTCGGATTTAGCGCCATTCTATTTCTATCTTGACATTTACCTAGTTTTACAAAACCAGCTCAGTTTTCAACACGAGATTTAAATCTGGAAAATATCCACTGACCGTGATTTTTTCCAAAAAATATGAAACCAATCAGAAAACTGTTCAATTTATGTGGATGATGATACGACTGATTGAAACTCACAAACCAGACCAGGATGAAGTGAAGTCATTGTCCTGGATAATGTTGACATTTAGAATCAAAAGGACGTTTCATATCAACATTATACTGTTTTAATGACTCTTTAACAGAAACGATGTTCTTAAAAATAAAAAAAATACTGTGGTGAAAGTAGAAGTACTGATTCAACTTCATCTAAATGTACAAAAGTACAAGCTCTGAAATGTCCTCAAACAGTAAAAGTAAAAAATATTTCCACATTTCTAGTTGTTCCAGCTGTTTCTGTGCAGAACTAACTGAACCTCATATCATCCATGTGGCTGTTAGTTCTCCTGGTTTCATCTCGTTTCGTCTTTTACTTGGTTCTCATCTTGTTACATGACCCTTTCTTGATGAAAACCAGGCGTCGTCCTTGACTCAGCTGTTAATTCAACACGATACTGATTCTGTCGTTGTACAGTTAAGTTTGACTTTAGATCGTGACACTGACTACATTCGCAGCAGGAAACATGTTATTCCACTGGTTTGTTCCCTTGTCCAGTGGCGTCATCTTCATGTCATACGTGTTTCATGCATTAATGTTCCGAGATCATTTCTGACACTTTGCTAAAACACTCACGTGAACGGAAACTTTCTTCATTTTAAAATGAAAATGCATTAGTGTGGATGTAGCCTTTGTTTCGACTCCTTATCTGTTAAAGTGTGTTGCTGTGATACAGAGGTGTATGTGCAGCAGGTACTTTCAACACTTCTGCTGAAATGCTGTTTAAATGTGTAGAAACAGATGGAGTCGGGGCAGCAGTGTCCTGTGATCTGACAGCATGTGTTTTCTGCTGAGCTGCAGGTCTTTTAAGTCTGGAATGAAAGCTTCGGTTTGTACTCGGTGGGTCCTGGCGCTGCCGCTGGACGAGTAGGAGGAGAAAAGAGATTAATCATGTGGGCGTGATCTTCTGTCGCTCAGATTTCACACTTAAACATTTGTTTGATTTTTTTCGTCTCTGCGGTATCACCATGTTTTTCCTCATCAGCACATTTGCGTTGCGGAGGGTGTTTGAGTGTGGGAGTGGAGACACGTCGAGCAGAGCTGATATTGTTTCTTCCACTTACTGTGTTAATTTGCTGCACTTTTCTTCTCTCACCTTTCTCTTTATTACAGCCTCGTCTTTGTTCTCCTCGTTGTCATTTGCATATGTTCAAACTGGCCTTTAAGCAGCGTCTTCTGAGTGTGGGTGGAAACAGATGAGGTAGATTACACAAACCCTGCTGGTTTCTGTGTGTTCTGCGTCACCACATAAAGCAGAATATGATCCTGATCCTGATCCTGAACCCTCTCTAAACTTGTCTTTGTACCGTGATGTGATGAATCGCACTAATGGGCAGAACAGTGGAGGAGAACAGCCCTCCAGGCATTTGCAACACTCGGCTTTACACAGGAAACCGTAATGGAAGTGGTTTTGTGAAGAAGGTCATACATTATTTTTAACAGAAACACAAACTAAACATGCTGTCGCTGAACACAGCTCAGGTTTGTACCTGAGTTTCCATCACTTGAATTTCCTGTCACCAGTTGAATTCATTCTGTGGTGTTAATAAAGTAATGTTGTTTTTAAGGTAACATTAGCTAGTGAGGTAATCTATGCTCAAATCAAGTGTCAACGTCTGAGGCTGAAAGATGAAGCCAAAACCGAGAGCAGGGCATTATGGGAAACACGTTATTCATCCACTTTTTATATACAGTCTATGTTCTTTACTGCCCTACATGGACACAGTGTTAAATTCAATTCAAACGTGTAAGATTTGATGTCATGTTAAAGATATTGATATTCAAAATGATCAACATCAGGAGGACGTCGTGAACCAGAACGAACCCACATCAACCAGAACCACCAGTGAATCCCTGCTCCGTCTCCACAGACTGAATCACTCACTGAATGAAGTCTGAAACTGTTTACACTCATCTGTTTAATGGATCATCAAGTCTTCAGTCTAAATAACACCGTGTCTTATAATGTCCACGTGCTGCGTCAGCCCATAGTTTACATTATAGCTCTGTTAGCTTAGCTCTGTTTTTAGAC
>JAPQRN010021888.1:28599-64107 GCA_037367275.1 Coranthus polyacanthus | reverse complement strand
CCTCGTCCCTCAGTCAACACGGGGCCAAGGTAAGTGCCTCCAGTCGCCTGCTTTCCACTCAAGGGCTGATGAGGCCAAAAGGGCAAACTGTGGACTTGACCACACGGCCAGACACGGCCAAGCTGGACTAAATATTTTGTTCTCTAGCGGTTCACACAGGCAGTCTTATTGACAAATTAAAGGAAAACCAACATAAGCTGTGTTAGCATGGGCTTGTTGCGCCACGTCTCCAGAACAGCTTCAGTGCTCCTTGGCATTGATTGTGCAGTCTGTGAACTCGACTGGAGGGATGAACACCATTCTGATGATGAGGTGTTTTGATGACGGAGGTGAGAAGTGCTGACACGTGGGTCCAAAGTCTCCCATAGGCCATCGGTTGTATTGAGATCTGGTGACTGTTGAGGCCACATCATTTTCATCCAACCGATCAGTGAGTTGTTGTGGATGTTGGCGTGACTACTACCATCAGGGTTTTCCTTTAATTTGTAACTCGTTTCCTCATCTTGCTTTCACACTGTTCACTACAGTTCTCTTTCAGTGTTAAGATAAACAGTTACTGGTTTGGTAAAAGTTCATTTTGGCCCTTTTGTGGAATTGCAGGTATTATTCTGTACACTTCCTGTAATAATCAGGTGAAATTATGTATTGAACTGTATGTAACAGTTGAGATGTGCAGCTTTGTCCAAAAGAAAGTCACGTTTCATTGAATATATATTTATCTCTTTGTACATTTTCCTTCATGTGTCTGTAATGTTGGGAAGAGCATTTATATTGAACCCACATTTAGTAAATCTAGTTAAATGTCTACTGTGGTGCAGGTTTAGTAAGTCAGTAAACAAGTTTAGAGTAACTAAACTTGTCGATTGCCTTACTAACATTGTTTTAATTTCTAGGAAACTCATCTTCAGCACTTCCACATTTCTGAACTATGCAGCATTAGTTTCATCGCACCATCTGTTAAGTCAAGAACCCTTCAAATCCCCAAAGTCTTCAGTGTTTTCTTCTTCTTCTTTTCGCTGAATCCACACACTGAAGTCACGACTAAACCTATTCAGCGACTGGGACATGACCTCAGTCCTCACCTCATAACAGACCGATGTCTCTGCAGCACCGTTGTCATTAACCATCTTATGTACTCCTTTACACGCCTCTATCTACAACCTTTAAAGAACTGATCCCTGTGAGTGAAGTGATTGGATTGATATTCATGAAGGGATTTCAATTAGCTCCGCTCATTGATTTTGTCTTTCCGTTCATGTTGATACGTTGACCTATTTTTATATCCATTTCTGATCTTGTGTGATGTGTAAGTTCTGTCACAAAGCGTAAGAAAAAAAAACCCCACACACTTAACTACTGTTGTTTGCTTTGACCTAACACACACATATTTTGCACTGGCCCACTTTCCAAAGCTGCTGGCGGTGTTGAACCTGAAACAGGACTAAACCTGCTTAGTCCTGCAGAGATGCAATGCCTGCTGACATTCTGCCATAACCATAAAGTCAGAGCTGACACTGTGCCATACCATAATAGCTGATTAGGAATTTGAGAAGGTCATAATACAACATAATGTGCTAATCTGGACAACTATAGGTTTATATGGCTTTTTGACAGTGAATCTTTACCCGTTGTCGTGTCTGGATTGTTGTGTGTGTTGATTCCTGGCCTACAGGCAATGTCCATGTAGAGACAACCTTTATCATACATCTACATATTGTAATGCACTCAACCTGCTTCTTTCTCGTTTTAAAAGACAGGGAATGCTTGTGTAATTGACCTAAATCAGACATCATTAAATCTGTACCTTGTATTGTTTCCCTGTGGGTGGTTCCATGACAACATGAAGCAAACCAAAAAGCTGAAATCTCTCTCCCTTCGTTGTTGCCACAGAATTCTAGACCGGCTTCCCCCGAATTCGAAATCAGTCATACAGGCCCCACACTACTGGATAACGAGGCAGATTTTCGGTCTGATTTGCTCCTCCGGACAGTCGCAGGCGCGTTTCCAATTCGAGGCTGGTCTGAACTGATTATGTGCCCGAATTATCCTGTTGTGTGAGGGGTTTACAGACACAGTCGTAATGTTACTGACTGGATTAGAGTCTGTGGTGTGAAAGGAAAAGCAATGGCATATTGAACAGGAACCTTTGCAGTAAAATATCCAAATCTGTTGGCATCATTGTCAAAAAAGTCAAGTTTGGTTCATCAGGAGTGTTTATTAACTCTTTATTATAGCCTAATGTAGCCACACATTATATAATGCAGTACAATTAGGGGAGCTGCTTGACCCATGTATCTTTGTAAGCTTTATATAAAGTTGTGTTTTAATTTATTAAATTGTGTATCTCGTAGCCTTGTGCAGTATCCTTCAGGCCTGTCAGTTCTCTATCAGATATAAGGGTCTGCAGCTATGGAACACATGTTATCATATTGCATTCCAGTGTACCTCACTCAGTCATTTTAAATACTCAAAAAAAACTACCTCAGGTCCCGTCTGATGAACCCAGCTATGCAAACTGATCATATCTGACTAACTGACCCTTCTCTCTCTTTCTCTGTTGTAATGAGTCGACCAAACACACACAATAGATTATTATATTTCATGTTTTTGCTATATTTATGTTCCTCTATTCTATGTATAAGCCATGCTGATCAATTCAAAACATAGCACACATAAGGTGGACCGTCCATGTTTGTTACATTTGATCATGGAGGGTTCGGTGGTATCTGAAGCCCCAGGAATCGCCACTCTGAAATTGTTTTGTGTAAAGGCCAAGTGTGTGTGGTCCTGTGTCTGATGTGTGCGTTTTTACATTGGATATATTAGAAAAAACAGTTCAATCTGTCGTTATGTCTGTGGTCCTTTAGTGTGCACCAGACATCAGTTGAACCTGACAATGACCTTTTATGAAGATAAACAGTGTTTTTGGCCTGGTGTCAATATTTTCTTTAGTCTGTAATCATAACTATCCCAGTGAGGGTGCATCTTGAGGGATAACAACAGTATAACTCTTTTCCAATAAGGATAGTTGCTAGGATTTGGCCTGTGTTTGTGAAAAGTAAAAGCAGCCACAGCATTCTTTAGTGAAAAGACCATAGTGTACTATCCTCGGCTACAGCGGTGACCCAGGAAGAGCTGAGGAGTTATGGGGAATTTGGACCAAGTCCACTCTTCAGCACTGTGGTTCACTGTTCACTTTCAGAGGACGTGAGAGGATTTTCAGCAAAACGTGCAACAGGACATGAAAGACTGACTTCAGATAAATAGATTACATGCTGATATATGATAAGTGATAAGCTGATATACTGTCAGTTTTAACAACAATCACTCCCGTTTACCAGGTGAGAGGTCAAAGTGGTTTTAGTGGCCGTGCTCAGGCTTTGTGAAGGCTTCTCATATGGTACATGGTGCAGCTTTCTGTACCTGGAGGGGAAATACCGACACAATGGTCAAAGTAGTCAAATGTCAGTTTTGTTCAATGTGTTGTTTGTGGATCACGTTTTGTTTTGTTTGTTCAGAGAGTGACTTACATTCCACTGAATATGACCAGAAGCCGGTGTATTGTGTAAGCACAATTAACAACCATTTACAGAACTGACGTCCTCTGCATTAAGCAGAAGTATGTAGTCATTTGTGTGGCAATGGTCATGTTATGGTGTGACAATTTCAATTTAAAAATGTAGACAAGTCAACAGAAATATGTTACGAGATGTGAGGCGAGATCTGATCAGAAGTGGTCACTGGAGACACATTCTGATGCCAGAAGGACTGTGTGATGAGACCAACATCTCACATCCAGAGAATTCAATGAATAGTTTCTAGAAAATTACCACATGGAAAAACCCATTTCTTATTACATTTTCATTTATATGATTGACAAATAAAAGGTACTTAGATATATTTGATAAATTCTCTCCTTTTTATTTAAACCTTTTGTGCGATGTTTTAATTAAGCATTAATTTTGAAACTCGACTGTACTTCTGTGACCCTGATCCGTGGACTATCTCCGTACTGTGTGACAGGATTCTTGCGTTGGCGGTAAAAGAGGTTAATGGTGTTTGAGTCTATTGTTGGACCAGTGTCTTGGCCAGTTCTTGAATATCTAATGTGGATGCTCTATCCTGCCATCCTTATGGGGCTCCGCTCTGCAGAACAATTTGCAGAGTCTTCAGGTTTTGTTTCTTTTCATACCCGAACCACATCCATGTGACAGAAGTAGCCCTTCTTTTAGGTCCGATCTCTTCGTTTCGTCTCAGGGTATTGAGAGTCCTCCTCCTGTGTTGAATTACTCTGTTCTGTGACTCTCTCCTCCATGTTTGTTTGCGTTGCCTTCATGCCAAGTTCCCTGCTTGAATCCATGTGGAAGAACACAAAGTGGCGTCCAAATTGCATTAAAGAATGTTATATGTAACACAATGAAATAAACAGACGTTATTCTGTTGGCACAAAATATGTGTCATCATACTGAGCATTCCTAAGTACCAGGTGTGAACTGACTATTTAGAGCTGTTCACTTGTTATTGGATCACTGAAGATACAGTAGGGTGTGAAAATATCTATCAAGTCTAAGGTGGCACTGATTATTTAAGGTAAATTTGCCCTGTGTAGCATCTTTAAGAGAGTATCTCCTTGGCAATGACAAACACGGGTATTAAAGTCTGATATAAAAGAAGCTTCCACAAACTGAAAGTGACTTTGGTTAAGGAAACTTCCCAAGATCCTTTTATAGTTCCATTTAAAGCTTCCTCGTCCCACAGAAAAGTTCTACCGTTGTTGTTTTATCCCCACCTTAGTGTTGTCCTTCACAGAATAATGTCCTCCTGGTTCGCCTGTTCTCACTGATAATTTAAAACACGCTCAGACTTTGTGTTTCTGAGTTCCTGCACAACTCCCTGTGGGTGTGACGGACACCTTTCCAGCCCTCAGTAGAAGTCAGTACGCCTGTTTGCACAAGACTGTCCATGAAAAATAGATGAGAATTAAGTTCCCATCTCTACAGGCGAGGCCTTTTGTCTTCACCAGGCTGTTTGCTCACCATCCAGTACTTGTCTCTGCGTGAGAATACTGTCTCACACAGAAGATCCAAGGCTTTCTCTGTGTGTTTCTGTGTGTTTGTGTGTGTGTATACTGGTGTGTGTGTGTGTGTGTGTGTGTGTGCGCTGCTGCTGCTGCTGCTGCTGCTGCAAAGGAACCGGCAGGTTTTCTTAAACCTGAGAAAAAGCAGGCGTGAAGAAAAACAACCACCAAGGGTACATGGAATAAGGTGCACGTAGTTTTTCTTTCTCAGTTGGTACAAACATACATTATTCATGCACACACACACACACACACACACACACACACACACACACACACTCACGTGGATGAACAAACAGATACACACGGAACATGCAAAGACACACACAATCAGTGCATTTCACCACTACAAACATAACGGTGCGAAATCTGCTTCTCGAATCATTTGGGATTTGAGCAACACTCTCCAGATGGGAGAATGTCCTTTGTTTCCGAGACAGAGAGCTAAGTCCTGAGCCGAAATCCCATCAGCCCTCATTCTCATCCCCAGGTTGGTGAGATAATTGGTACAGTATTGCTTATGTGTGTTTGTATATAAATATATTTGCCTGTGGTTGAATGCGCCGGCTTCACATTCTTTCCATTGAACCAGGATTATCCTTCCTGTGCTGAACTGAAGTTTCTTTGCATACCTACATGAGTAGTTTCCAGCAGATGATAACATGCATAAAGAGGTGGTTCACCTGAAACACTGCACAGCTCTTATTGGCTTGACTAAATCCCTTATTGTTGAAAAAGATGCAGATGAGTTACTTAATCAGTTCAGAAAAGCTTGAGAAAACAGTCTGTCTGTTTAGCTTGGGAGGCATGTCTCAAAAAGTCGTTGAACATTCGTTATTACCTGGTAAGGCTGGGTGACAGGAACCACAAGTCATATCTTGTTATTTTTAGGCAGAACGGTGATAACATGATATATAGTTATGTGTTTTATTTGTGAAATGGGCTAAATGTTTAGCTTTAAGTCAAAGCCACGTGTGAGATAACACAAGCACTTTAAACAAAACACACTGTGATGAAAATAAAGGACAAGGATTTCCTTCTCCTTTTGAAATGCAACATCACACCACGTCAGTAGAAATCGCGTTTTCTCATCCTGTGTCTTGAATGAGAATATATCGATATATGAAATATACCGCCCAGCACATATTTTATGTAGTTTATGGTCTGCTTTTATGTCTTACGTGTTCTTTTTATGTCGTGACTGCTGTGCATGTGACGCGATATGTCGATGAAAAATGATCTGAACAAAAGCCTACGTTCAATAAAAATAGGCTCCTTCAGTTGTTTTCAACAACAGTAACAGACAGTTGCAGGTTTTCCTTTCGTGCTTAATAAAACAGCTGTGAAAATGTAAACAGAACTAAAGTAACAACTACTTAGTGTCGTTAAAACAAACTACGACTTTCTAGACCTTTTAAATTGATAAATATCACGTTGATGGTACAATTCATGGGTCTCGTTTCTAAAATCTGGCAGAACTTCGCCTCTGTTGTCTCATCCTATATGTCGTTATATAAAGATATTGATATACCTTAAAAAAATAGCCATGTTATCTTGAGACATGCATCCCAAACTGAAACAAAACTCTTTCCAAAGTCAGCATGCGTCATCTTCTTTCTTCTTTTTGGGTGAACCGTCCCTTTAAGCCTCTTGTTTCTTAAGCTCCAGAGCATCAGAGCTCTAGCAGGCGTCAATCACAGTGTAGGTATTTAAAGAAGTCGGCGGCAGCAGATGGCTCACCTCATAATGAGGACACAAACACAGGAACGAGTTTGTGGGTTTCACATTTTATTTTCCACCCCCTGGCTTTTCTTTTTTTTTTTTTTTTTATAGCTAAGCAAATTAGATTGGGGAATGTGTTGCGTCAGATACATAATTTATTACCTGGGATTTGGCTCTGCTGGTGTGAGAATGATGGGGTGTTCTGGTTGTTGACCTTGAAAATATGGTTTTTGGCTGCTTTACAATGGCCTTAATCCAGTGTTTTAACCTGTGTCTTAATGTGAAAACACAACATTTCTGCGTGTGGAACATGATGACACAAGGAAAAAGGTTGCTTTTTTGAAGGATTACACCAAGGTCCAGGCCATTGTAAAGCGAACGCGGACACTGTGCATCTTAGTGGAACGATTCGCTGTTTGTTGTACATCTAAACATTCCTGCTGAGGACAGGAGAGGAATAGTATACACATGCTATTCCAGTGATTTTCCCTTTGGAGGTGCCCTTTCTCTCCTTGCCGTTGAAAGGAAGTCACATTCACTCCTTTTTCCTCATCCTCCTCTGACCCCGGACGACATATTCAGAGCACAGAGGCAAACAGAAATAAAAGGAAGGAAAGAAAATGAGATCAGGTGTAAAGGAGCAGAGACACAGGGACAGAAGAGGAGAGGGAGGATGCTTTAGAAAATAAATATAATAGAAAAAGAGAAGTGTGTGTGTGGGGGGGTAGGCTTCAGGCGGCTGTCAGGGCCAACAACTAATCAGGATGAGAGGCAGG
Organism: Coranthus polyacanthus; assembly: GCA_037367275.1. Lineage (NCBI taxonomy): Eukaryota > Metazoa > Chordata > Actinopteri > Kurtiformes > Apogonidae > Coranthus > Coranthus polyacanthus. The sequence goes on along the minus strand of JAPQRN010021888.1, from coordinate 56,532 downwards.
GGCGTCGCTTTGATGCCGACAGTAAGTGGAACACAGAAGAAAACCTGCCGTGTCCCCACAGAGACAAGCACAATGCAGGCTCGTCAATACGCGAGGAAGATGAGGATGAGGAAGAGGATGAGAATGGGACTTTTCTTTTTAATGTGACATCTGTGCAAGCTAATCTCTCTGATGTGTATCCTCCTGCTTGGATGAGATACAGTGTTTCCTCCCTAATTTTTTCCCCCTTCCTAACCGTTAAAAACACAGATGGAGCGGCCGCCTCTATGCTGCCATAACTCTGGAGGGAGTTCAATCTAACTTGTCTCAGTCACAGTCGTGTTTTGAGTTTCGCGGAAGAACGGCTCCAGAAGTAAAACAGAAGGAGAGCACATTCTGTGAAAGCTGCGTTTCTGTGAAATGTCGTGACTGGTGACTAGTGTACGAGAAATGGAATGTTTATGTCATTCTTCAGCAAAACGTCTGTTATTAACACATTGTGACCAAACATATGGTGTTAAAAAAAGCACACCTATCTCTTGAATTACATGCTGTACGAAATTATAATTGTCAGCTGCCGACTGAACAAAATTGAACTCCATCTATCGTTATGGAAGTTATCCTTTAATATGCACTAATGATTACAGCAGTTTTTCTAATAAGATACAAATATTGGAGGAGTATTGGATGTTGCATGAAAGGGCTCTTTTATTCATTCATTCATTATTTATACACTTTTCTTACATAGTGTTTCAAGCTTACAGTTATTGTGTAAGACTTTTATTTTGTTTTGTCTCTGTCCAGTTTCATCACCGCGGAGATTTCGTGCCAAAGTCCTAAGCGCCAACAAGCTGCACGTGTCATGGAAAGAACCAAAAGGAGAGTTTGAAAGCTACAAAGTCTTTTACTCCACGCAACCAGGTAAGACTCCCGATTGTTTAGACAACGACGTAGTAACAGTTTTAGCACTTTTATGCAAATAAACGTTCCGTTACCCTAAGGCTGTCAAGACGCCTGCATTTCATTTGTGCTCCTGAGTGAATTGCAGTCCACGCAGACCTACAGCATCAGTTTTCATTTTTCTGTCGGAACAATGCTGATTACATTGTCCTACGTGTGAGAAAAGACACCAGGAACAATAACTGAAATGCTTTTAAGCTGATTGTCAGATAATTGTAAAAATGTGAATATCAGTTCCATCCATCCCTACTCTTTACATCCTGGATCACGGCTGAGGTTGGCTCAGTATCACTAAAAGAGGATGGCGAGGTGTGTGGGTGAATAGGGTTGCGTTTGTGTTCACAGATTGTGTTAACTATATAATGATTCTCTAACAGATTCTAGTTATGTAGCGTAGAGCAGTGGTTGAACCTCCTGCCCTGAGGGAGAACAAATGGAGCTTCTTTTTTTACGTGGGTTTCACCTGTGTGTGTGGGTTCATAATTCACTCTGCAGTGAAAGAGACATGTAGCCACACAGAGGATCTGATCTAAACGAAATCAGGGCTGTTCAGGTGCCCACTGTGGAAACCGGAGGTCGATTGCAGAAGACGTCTTCAGGCTGATTGATGAGGTTTGATGAGGTGAAGATTTTTTTTTATTCCCTACAAGTTTGTGAAACTACTTCAGCCCATTAGTATGGGTATAACAAGGCTCAGCATGCCTGGTGCTTACCTCGGCTTTACAGTGCCTTTAATAGGACCGGCCTGAACTGACTTTGCAGGTTATTGAATTCAGTGTAGGTGCCACTTTGTTTGTTGTGGTGTAAATGAGTAGACATGTGTTTGTGCCCCATTTATAACAGCGGTGACAGCCTCAGAGGATAATGCAATACCAGTCAACAGCACAGGTACAGCTGCCAAAAGGATCATAAAGTTTTATCAAAAACATCTCGAAACAAAAGTTACTGTAAACATTAGAAACTCTGTAAATCGACCTCAGGACTTTTGCAGTTCTGTTGTATTAGACCGCATTTCTTCTGCAAGGTGTACAAACTAAATCTTGAGCAAAAAAAACCGTTACTGACTCAGAAGTAGAGAAGGTGTCATGCAGTCGCCTATCGTGTTAGGTGACATAAAAGCTGATGCTGTTTCTGGATGATTCTTCACTGAGAAACACGGTTTTATTGCCTTCAGACCTTGAAGAAAGTCTAATTTATAGATTGACTGAAATCATAGTCATACGGTGAGGGTATATATACTTTAAATGTCCTATGATTATACATGCATTTTTGCCAAGTTTTTTATTGCAGCGAGTTCAAACAGGTATTCTGCAGACATTTTTACTGCTGATGGATGCGAAGCGAAGCCTTGAGGCCTTTATTTTGTGTCTTATTGTGATTACAGTGTGATTATTATATGACGTGCATCATCATTAGGTGAGGCAGGCCAGCACACTGGAGCTAAACACAGCAGTCATTTTCTTTTTTTCATGACCTTTTCACTCCAAACAAGCCTTGCAATTTTCAACAGGTCAGGTCACTGGTTTTGGCTGAAGGGAAAACCAAAACAGCCAAACCAAAAGAGAAGAACTTTCAGTATCTGTAGTAAAGAGCGAAGAGCTGCTGGTTCTGGAAGACCTTTATTTTAAATTGTCATTGCTTAATTTTATTGTAATGAATTCTTAATGTCACTTGACGTTGAAACATTATGTAAAACACTGCAATAAGTAATAACAAAACGAGCAGTCACAGAAAACACTAACACACAAATTGCTGTAAAAATTGTAGTACATTTGTAGGTCTGTAACGCAAGTGCAGGTTCATAGGACCAGATACGAGGTGTGCAGACCATTCGGAGTTTGTACTGGTTATGCTTTTTTCTCACATCGTCATTGTTCGTAGGAGATATTTTATTGCAGTGGGAGAAGGTACAGCTGCATGTACTGCTGTAAAAACCATCCTCTACTCTTGTTACTGTTATGACAGAAAGCTTCAAGAATTCACTGTGTTCAGGACTTGAGTTATGGTGCAGTTAAAAAAGAGTTTCCAAAGTAAGGCGTGAGAACAAGTGAAGGTCCTGACGAGGGTGTGTGGAGGTAAATTTACCTTCCAGACAGGAAGGTGGGAAAAATGGAGAAGGTTAATTGGTCCCCATTGTTACCTGATGATCACATACAATGCAAAACACTAAATACACAAAAAGCAGGGGCACTAATCCTTCTGGACATTTATTTGATGAGCGATGGGTTTTTGAGTAAGTCTCTAAATTGAGAACAGATAAGGATGAACATGTTGTCGTGTTGTCTTGAAGACTGGTGTTTAGCTGGTACATTTCAACATAGTATTGGATAATAGTATGGATTGGTAATACTAGCTGTTATGTGTTTTTTTTTTGTGTGGCTTGGCTGTCGGATTGCAGTAATGAAAATAACATCAGGTAAAAGGCAGGAGGAAATGACAGGAATATAAAAAAAGAGGGACAGGTTGAGGAAGGTACCAGAGGGCAGGATGAAGGATGAAGAGGCCTGAGGACGATTGAAAGACGGATGTTGGATGGGAAAAATAAATGGTAAAGATACCAGAAAAAGACAGATCAAGTCTTATCAGCGGCTGCTTTTGTTAAAGAATAAATCATTATTTTCTTGGAGCATCTTCCGCTCTGGTTTAATTTTCTGCTGGCCAAGTTAAATGGTTCATAATCTTTGTGATAGTGTATATCTGATAACACATAAACACAGGGAGCTCCCCCCTCACCGCCGGGAAAACCTTTCACCTTATTACTATTAATGGTATTCAGTCTCATAACAGTAATGAGTGCTGTAACCTCATGTGCTGGAAAACCTTACTACCTTTTTAACAGTCTTACAGATTTTCAACAAGGCTTGACATTTTCACCAAAGCACGATGGCCTCATTTCTGAGACATGCCCACACAGCGCGCTTTGCAACATGTTGCCTTTGGGTAGTGCTCGGTTCTGAAGGAAAAATGAGAAAAATTGGATTTAAAAAGTTACTGGAAGCGCAGAGGGATGTGTCTGCCTCGTGGGCTCAGTGAGGGAGGTGACTGACAGGGATAGTCATCTCCTCGCTGTGGGCCGCTGTTATCAGAACGTGTTTAATCAAAGCGGAAAAGCAGCGATAGAGCTGCAGTTAATTTTCTCAAGCGGTGGAGAGTTTTTATAGAGCTCTGATGAATTTCATTGAGCTGACTGAAGTTACGACATTTGAAACGGATAAAAACAGGTGAACGAACACAGGAAGTGAAGCTTACGTACTGTAGAAATCACATGAACATTGAGGAAATTGCTTTTATTGTATTTTTTTATTATTTCTAGCATGTTTTGTATTTGTGTTTTCAGTCATTTTGTGGCAGCAGATGGTGGAGATTGAATTTTAGACTCCATAAAGAAATTGGCTTTGATAACTGACAATTTAGGAAGATTTATTGATCCTTCCCGGAACATTTGTTCTGCAGAAGCAGCAAAAGTAAAAGCATTGAGCAGAAGTCAAAATGGCAAATTAAATTGATTCACACATGCAAAGTGTAAAGCGTAAGCATTTTTCTTTCATCACAGAACTTTGAACTAATTTGCATGTTTTACTCTGATCCTGGACGTTCAACCTAATATCTGATGATGGACTCCTTCAAAGCCAGAAAAACCCCCACACTTCTATAAACCGCTGACTTCTGCCAAACCATCAGTCTGCTGCTACTGCACTGAGACATTTGACTTTGCAGGAATGCATTTTTGAATTTCTTGTAATATTTGATTAGATTTAACTCCTGTATTTATAGTTTTTATTCATATTCTTGAGTTGAAACGTCTAAACCTGAGGTCTTAGTGCTGTGATGAGCAGTCTTTCCCTCAGCCATTAATGAAGGTTGTCTCTTCTCCACCACTCTGTGTTCGTTTCCTTTCTGTGTAGTTTTCAAATAGTCTGAACCTGTTTGAAATTGCTGTAAAGTGTAAGGAAATTGCGTACCATATGTACACTCAACATGTATAACAATCTGGTGTTGTTTAAAACACTGCTCAGTAGCTGCATTATGTATTTATTTTTTGCCATTGTCTACCATCACACAAGTTATATCTGAATGTTATTGAGCAAGATAGTTGTAAACATATTCTCTGTCTTCCATTTCATACATACACTCTATGACATTTTCACATTTTGACAAACAAGTCTCTTATTATATAGAATCAAGCAGTTCAACTTTTAGACAGAGAGTGGATAAGGTCACATCATTTGATCACTTAATCTCTTCTATAAATACCTACGTAATCAGACTCCTCAGGTGCTGGGTGACCTTGTGGTTTCTTTTGGCCGTAGAAACACGAGGAGCGTCCAGTCTCCATAACGTAAATCCACATTTGGACACACAGGTTTTTCCGTTTCGGAGCTCAACACGTAGAACTGGGATCATTTTAAACTCAAACTGAAACAGGTTTTCAAGAGGGATTAGTCTGAGTTTGTGTTTTGTACTGTCCTTAGGGAAGTTTTTTTGTACCTTATAGACCATCTAGGGACAGATATTGCAAATTACTAATGATGTGTGACTATAATGACTATAAATACTTTTGTGTACGACATATTTGTCATCATAGCATGTCCATCATCAGACATTAGATCAGTGGACAGAAGGATCCAGACTTCTGAGCCCTCATTAATAACCAGGATTAAAACTAGTGAAAGTAGATGTGAGTCGATGTTTCACCTGCTGACTGTTCTTTCCTTACAGGTGGACCGCAGACTGAGGTTCAGGTGTCAAAGCAGGAGGCGAAGCTGCTCATTGAGGACTTTGATCCATCTAAAGAATACAACTTTAACATCATAGCAGTGAAGGGAGGAAAAGAGAGCAAACCTCTTCAAGCCAAACTTGAAGGTAAGAGACTGAGTCAGATCCTCTTCCTGTGGTAGAAGGACTTCCCTGATTAGGGCTTTTGTCATCTTGACACAGATGGGTTTGATTGAAGCTCCCTGATGCTGTAGTCCTGACACGGTCACCAGAAAATGTCTTGGACCACCTTAAATTTGTGAATGACCGAACCAGCATTTGTTTAAAGCTTCTTTCAGCCTCTCAGAATACATTGTTTCTAGCTGTTGACATGACTGATATAAAGGTGGCGTCCAGGAATCACACATGACCTGGAACTTGTGCTTTCCCTTCTGGGTCCAATCAGTAAGGTCACAGTGGGTGTGTTCCATCAGCTGTGATTGGCAGGATCCCTGCTGTAACGTCAGTGATTAGGATGTGAATGCAGACATCTTGTGAAGGTTGAACCTGTACAAAACGGTGGCTTGTTTCTCAAACCATATCTTTAAGACTGCGCTGTTATTTAAAGTGATCAGATTGGATTTGTCACCAATCTGCATGGCTCACCTTGGTCACGATGTAGGTGTCGGTGAATACAAAGCATCACTGTGATAGAAGTGAAAGGGCTTCACTTGTCACCAAGTACGTGGTCCACTAGACCATCATGTTATTACCATCTTTACTCTCGTATTGAGTTTTCAGAGGTTTTGTTTTTTTCTTTGAGAACACAACCATGACCAAAGGAACCCACTTCCCATGCAGCAAGATATCTGTTATCATAAGGTCTTTGGTTCATTCTGGTTTTGCTTTCGTATAGTTAGTATAGTATCGTAGTTTATTTGAGTGTCTGTCCACAAGCTGTTGTCCTCATAGTGCTGGGCTGGTACTGGTTTGGATTCTGGATTCTGGATTCACTTCAGTCACTCTGGGTTTGAACTCGTCACTGAGTTGTGTTAAAGCGTTGTTAGAGTCATATTTCAAACTACATCCACGTGTGGTTTGGATCTGATTGAACAAAATCACGTTTCATGTGCGTTTTTACTGTCCAGACTTCCTAAAGTCAGTCTGGATACAATCTAGATATGCCAAAACCTGGATTTGGGCTGGCAGTCTGTACAAGTTCTTTGCAATTTCTTAAAAGTGCAAGGCAGGCAAGTAAAGACACAAACGACAACCACAACAGCAGCACGGCTCCGCTCACTCCTGTGGTTTTAAATACTGTAGTAGGCCTAGTTATCTGTTCACTTACTGTAAACAGTTTGAGTCACTGACATTGAGCCACCTGCTGATGTTTATTTCTGTATACATATTTACAGGTTGTGATTTATTCCCTTTAATATGTATTCTTGTCAGGGTGCGTTGAATATCACACTGCTCTTCAAAGCAAAACAAAACATGTCAGCAGTTTTATCATCTCCTGTGCTCTTCCTGCAGCTACTGGTGCTACTTTAGCCTGAGCAAAATCTGTGTTCTTCTTTTAAAAAAAACTAAAAACTGTTCCTCTGGAAAGCTTTCCATGGCAACTAGAATTACACAGTGAACTGAATCGTAATCACAACATTAATCTGTGAAGTGATATCATCGCAAAATGCTGAAATTTAAAGGTCCAGATTTAGGAGGATTTAGGCTGATCTATTGCAGAAATGGAAAACAATAAACACAGTCTGTTGTCTGGTGGTATTCTGTGTTTAGTGACACTGAGTAGAGAGACGTACTGTGTAAAACATCCAAAGTAAGTTTTATTTTAAAAAGTTCAAAAACCATGTAGGTAAAGTCGTCAAATCACAACACGACGTTTTCACCAAACGTTCAGCGCTGATGTCAACATTAGTAAAATCGCTCCCTGGATCAGAGCTGATGAAGCGTGGGTCTTTAAGATGGAGGTCGGCGGGCCGGGAGGGTTCGTTTGGGTCTTTACTACTGTTGTGTGCTCTGCTGTGGACGTGGGCCAAAGGTCCACCTAAAGAAAGTCTCCATCAGGGTACCCTACATTTTCACCGCTTTACCTTTAACAAAAAACTAAAAGACAAAGAACCAGATAGAGGCAGCAGTACCTCTTTAAATATACCAGACAAATACATAAGGCCTGACAGTTCTGCCATTATCAACTAACTAGGAGCCAAAAACCCTTCTGTGTTGAATCACTGAGATCCTGAGGCTTGTTTCTTTGAAAAGGACTATTTAATCATACCATGTCTGATGGATGCAAGTAAACAAGGTTTAATATTATTTTGAAGTTGCTGCCATTTGGCTTCTTTCTTACAGAAAAACTTAAAAGTAATCACATTTTTTTGGTCAACTCTCCTCTTAAGATTTTTACAAGCATTTTATTAGTCGTCACGTGTAATATCTTGGCCTGTGCTGTTATATTTGTCTTCTGTTTAATTGACTGAGTCACTGAGCCTAATTGACTGTTGCAGATCCCCGTGCACTGTGTCAAACCTTCTCCTCTTCCTTCTTTAATGCAGATTCTTGCGTTTTGTGTTATTTCTTCCAGCTCAGAGATCAGCGATAGTTCAGTCCCAAAGGGGTCCAGAGAGTGGCGTGACTCAGGAGAACAATGAGATTTCAGAAGGTAAGATCCTTGGCAGGGAACAGGAGGAAAACCTGGTGAGCAGAAATGGAAAAGATTGATCTACCTTTTGTTGAGGTTCTGGTCGTCTGGATTCAAGACCTCTCCTTTGTAATGACAGAAAAGGAAGGAGATTCTCTTTGAAATGCCATCTCAGGACGACAAGATGCCATTCTTCAAGAAAAACTTTGAAACGGAAAGTAAGAAAAGAGTCCTGCGACTGCGAACAAGTTTTTTTACAAATTGGAGGAGACAGAACCGTAGACATCTCTGTTCCCAGATCAGCTCAGTCAAGACGGCCTTTTTAAAGTTTTCAAAAAGACTTTTCCAACGCTGACACATGAAGCTATTATTTTCAGTCCCCAAACTCTTTCAAAGTGATATTTTAACCAAGAATAAAACTAGCATTGGCACAACAAAAACAGGTAAGTGGAAGATGCTTTGGAGTTCTGTCAGAAATGGCATTCACTGCTGGTGGGAAACGATTTCGAGTCACTCTGTAAATCAAAGGTAATTTCTCCTGACTCTCCTTTTTGGGAACCCTGCCATTTCATGACGCCTTACTTTCTTACACTTGTGAAGAAGGATGAAGACGTCTGAATGCAGTATATCTGCACTGGCTCAGCAATTATCACTGAAGCACAATGGAGAGGAAGGAAATGGTGTGGAAAAGAATATTCAAGCAAGAGCCTGCAACAATCAGGAAATGAATTAACAGACAGGCACGGCAAACAATCCTGTAATAATTTTGAAAGTGATTGTAAGCGCTTCATGTGGAGGGAAACAATCACACAACCCACGGAAAACAGGAAACAAGGAGTCAAAGGTAAGACTTAATCTCAGAAATGCGTCTCTGTTTCGTGATTGCAGAATTGGACTGTGTTTGATCAAGTCAAAAAACTATTATTTAGAGCCAAAAAAGTGATTTTTTTAAAAAACATATTAAAAATATGACTTTTTTTATGCTGGGCCTCATACTAGAGGATAACTGGGCTAATTTTGGGTTCGATTCACCCTTGTGACAATTGCAGAAATGTTCCCGATTCCAGACTGGTCTGAAGTCATCGTCTGCCCAAATGATCCTGGAGCGCGAGGGCTTTACAGACAGAATCTGAATGATGTATAATGTTGAGCAGGAACCCACAGCAGCCAATTAGAGTGAGCTGACCAGGAAATGTCACCAACCGGATGTTTGAGACTAACAATAGAACTTTATTTTCAACTCACTTTCAGCTTGCTCTGCAAAATGTACAAGTCCTGCCGATCGCATTTTCTCAGCCACAGTTTTTTTCCTGTTTCGTTTTCAGCAAATAATTAAGTATTAACTCCAACTGTGTGGTCCTGCGTCTTGACTTAATTGTCTGCCCGTGTACATTCTTATGTTAAAAATATTAAAAACCGGGTCAAGTCTCCCACGTTTTTCTAAATGCTTGAAATTTTAAAATCCTCTGGTATGCGCTGGGCGTACATCTCTGTCATAAAGGTGTTGATGCTAGTTTGTGTCCGTAGTGTTGCTGATTTACTTCTCTCAAATGTTTACACATTACGTATAGAGCAATGGACAAAACATTCGGTTGCACTCATGATCATTATGTTGATGATGTGTGCAGTGAAAATCAAAGCAGCTTAATAAACATTTAGTGAAAACATGATGTTCACCTCATAGTGTTTTGTTGACAAAAACCTGATTTTGCTGTGTTCCTTTGCAGCTTTTGAAATATGTGATGTGTCCTTTTGTGTGAGTGCTGTTGTGTTCTGAAGCCTCGAAGCAAAAGAATGGTGTTAATGATGGTGCAGATGTGACTCCTGGCAGACGCTCAGCCGCCACCTCAACCACCAAATTATAACGTGTGCTCTCAGAGTTGTCACAATTGGAAAAGTACTCGACGCTTCTAATCTGAATCTGAATCTTCTCTGTAGTACATCTCTATCTGTGTTCAGCTTTATGTTTCACAAATGCTCTATATCTTCAATTTATGTTAAGATTGAGAAGGAACAAAAGCACAATTCTCTCTACGTTTCTCATTTCAGCCTGATTCGTCTAAATTGGGATTTTATTCTTTTATCATTGGTGCCAGACCTTTCTGGGGAGGTTTGGTGACTGGTAATTTTTTTCCTCCAGGCATCAGAAACTACAGACCTGTCAGGGATTTTCTCTTCTTCTGCTTGAAATTACTTGTAGTCTCTGCCAAGTAAACTCTGATGTTTTGGGTCATTTTAATCTTGTCCGAGGTTTCGTGCATTTACTGAGTTTCTCGTGCAGCGTCTGAAGTGTGGCAGCATCAAACCTGAGATTGGACTCTTTAGTTGTTCGTGGGGAAGTTACGATATTGCAGCAATTGTAAGATAATTAAAGGTGTGTTTTAGATGTGAGAAGATGAAAGAATGGTCCAGTAGAGCTTTGAAACAAAAACCTGGAGACTAGCTGGGGTTACGTGGACTGTATTCCTTCAGCTCCATGGAAAACTTTCTGATTAGATTCCAACGTAGCTGTTCACATGGACGCTAAATACAGTGGTCTGATAAGATGTGTGTTCATGCCCCAACGCATTCAATCAGAATAGGATTTTTACAGCTCAGCTCAAATTGCTTTATATAAAAAAAAAGAAATGACATGTGCTGAGTACTCGTCTTAAAATAGATATAGAATGAACATAAACACATGGATAAAGTGCCATAATAAATGTAGCATAAGACTGAAAATAAAACTCCAGATAAAATCAGAAATGAGAATACATAAAATGCATGATATAAGATGGAAGATTAAACACTAAATCAAATAAAAATAAAAAAAGCCTTTCGACCATCGAAGCGTTTAACAATCTTTAAATCTTTTAATGCTCCAACAAAAAAGCAGCACGAGCCACAAACCAGTTCTGTTTTTCCACCTCCATGTTTCTGTCCGTCCTGGAAACTTGTACAGAAAGAATAGACGTGTTCCAACCAGAGGGAAGTGATTGGATGAAGTGTTTACATGATTATCAGCCACTAGTGTTCTTCTATTATCAAAGGTTTACACCAAGCCTCTCAGCGTGATTGAGGCCGGTTCTTCTGACTGAGGTGGTTACATGAAGCATTTTGATTCTGATTGGGCTCCTCTTAGTGGAATGTTAGGGTCCATGTGACTGCAGCTGTGGAGATGACATTTAACGACGACTTTGTGAAACAGAACTGGTTTGTGGCTCGTGCTGCTTTTTTGTTGGAGCATTAAAAGATTTAAAGATTGTTAAAAGCTTCGATGGTTATGCAAGCTTTAACATTTGTTTACTGTTCATAGAGTTAACAAGAATATTTTTAATTAAATATATGTACAGAAATGAAGAAAAGCTTGCATTTCTATAATACAGAACAGCTGGCTCCTTACATCAACACTTTGCTGATGCTCAAGATGTTCCAGTGATGTGTTTGCAGATGTGACAGATCTGATGGCACCTCTCGACACTCATGATTTGGCACATGTTTTAAGATAGGTGCTAGACTTCACCGGCTGTGTTTGCATTCAGTAGACAAGTCAAAGCAGAGACAGTGATGGAAGAAGGAGGCAGGCACCAAGTCCAAAGGGATCTTATCCAAAACGTGGAGATAATTACACCTACGGTTTCCATAAAAGTCCTTTTTCTGACTCATTACTGCTGTTTGGGTGTTTCAAGATTGTTACTCTGCCTCGGCCTCCTTCTGTTTTTGTCTCTTGCATCTGTCACTTCAGCACAAAGACAAACAAAAGCCTAAGCAGCATTTATGGCAAATGAAACTGAAAAAAACTGACATCAAGGTTTCTGTTAGCTGGTAATTACCAGTGTTTACCTGATAAAATGTATAAAAAACACTACATGTACAAGCTATCAGAATGTGTGGTGATAATGATCGCTGCCCACTTTGACCATGAAGTGAAAGCGTTGTCAGTGTTTAGTTCAATACTGATGGATGCTGCCCAGCGTCGAGTTTACGAGTCTGTAAACTCATACGTATACATGACACAGAGTTACGGACTTTCTGTCATTTCTAACTTTCTTTGTAATCCATTATTTCCATAAAGTTGAAATCCCTGCACAGCTGCTGTCATTAACATGTATATGCTTATTTTTTTAAAATAAAGTGAAGGTTTTCATTACTGCAGCGCAGCAGCTGTAGCATAGTCTTTATATGCTGTGATTGAATCGAATGTTCTACTTGTTCATCTGTCTGACAACAGAAACTATAATGTCTAAAAACTAAACTAAATACGTCCATGAGAACATCTTTGTAGTGAATTCCTCTGGCTTAAAACACTACATAACTGTTTGTTTTGCTCAGTTGTTACCATTCATTAAATAGTCAAACTGGTTTGAAGTCATTGCCAAATCTGCCTGAGAAACAATCCTAACAAAAATGGCAGATCAGTGAAATTCCTCCTGACAGTTGGCTTCTATTAAAAAATCTGATTTTCATCTTCGGTCAGTGTCTGATGAATACAGTTTTACACCATTGATATTCTAAACAAACGTAGATGCATTGATAAACTAGACACTACAACAATATCTGTCAATTAATTTTGAGTTTCAGAGTGTGTTAGGTTTTTCCCTGGTCTGTCTAACCACCGCTCATGCTCTTCTGGCTGCCTCCCAGTACACGTTCCACATGAATTTAAAGAAGTTCAGCAGTAGAAGCTGTCACTGGAGGAGGCAGGCCATTAGTGGCAGAGCAGGAGAGTGGAAGGTCTGACTGGGACCAACATAGTAACAGTTGGTGATGTTTGTCAAAGATCCCACGGTGCGTCCTGTCACGTTGCTTCTGCTCTGGCAGGGAAGCTGCCATTTGTCAAAAGTGTCCAGAAATGTTCAAATGTTCAGTAGGAGTGACAGAAGGAAGGATGGAGAGAGGAAAAGAGGAAAAGAGGAGGGCTGGTCTTGAGTTATGGCGTCAGTCCCAGTTAAAATGGCAAAAATAATGAAAAAATCTGGGTTGACAGAGCCCAAAGTGATGTCTTCAAGCTTTTCTTTTCACACCAGCAGTTGAGATGATTTCAATTTCAGTTGACTTCTGAAACTGCAGCATGAATTTTAAAGACCAGCCTTTTTTGTTGGGAAACATCTGTTTTGTTACCATTGGATTTAAGTCGACGTGTTTTAATGAGGGGGTGTCAAGTGAGATGACTACAGTTCTACTGTGTCGTACCTGTTCAGTGTGTCGTCTGCTGAGGTTTCTTTGAAAACACATGTAAAACAGCTGGCTGTTAGAACTTATTTCTACTGCTTTTTGGCAGCTGTGTTTGTCAGAGTTGCCGTGTGGGGCTTATTGTTTTGACAAGACACTAGGCTGCTTGGTTTCCTGCTGTGGGTTTGACGTTTACAGATACCTGGTTTCCGCCAAAGCAGTTTGAGACAAATGAGCATGGAGTCCACCTATTTTTACCTTCATTGAATTAACGTGGAGGTTCTGCCTTTTTCCTACCTGTTGCCATGGTGAATCATAGGTTCATTGATGATGACCTTCATTTACCAGGCGCTCACCTAACTCCTAACTCCAGATTTGAACTTGTTTTCTGGTTCCTGGACTAGAATCAAGAGCCGCTTCCTGAACTAAAACTTTGAGACTGGAGCAGATGTCGGCAATAAAACGAAGCGAAGTATGGCGTTATTGTACTTAATTGAAAAACAAGGTTGAATGCACGCGTGATGAACTGGCGTTCCACGGTTCGACCAGCATGACAAGGAGTCATTCAAAACTTCACAAAAGTGTTGAGCATCAGCAGCAACGAGACCAAACGGAACGACAATGAAAAGTTTGTAGATCACGGAAGACCAGTACCGGATTGAGAAAACAGACAGTTCGGCAGCAGCTGCTCTAAAATAGTACTCAATACAAGATCAGAAAGTAGCAGTAACAAGCGATGCACGGACAGCTCTCAGGTGGGAGTTTTACGTCCACATGTTCTGAGGAGAGGCGTGTGTGAAGCCGCTACATCCAGCGTTTCCCACAGGATTTTATGAGACTATGGATTGGGGACATTTTTTTGTGTGTGTGTAAGAAAATGCTTTTTTAATTACACTTTTTAATTGAATTAAAATCAACTGAAAAGAAGACATTGGATTAGTTTTTTTTAATTTTATATTAACCAAAAAGGTATTTCTGATTCCCTGTTACCATGGTAATTAACTTTCACTTCGGCCTGCGTGTTCCGCTTCATTTCATGGATGTTCATTATTATATTCTGTCAGTGTCGTGTATTTGCACCACAATAGTTATTTAGTTATTTACAATAGTTATTTATCAGTTAGTTATCAGTCCTGAAGTTATTGTTCACCCTGTGAGAAAGTGGTCGTCTCTGCTTTTCATTGTTACAGTGAGAAACTGAGCGAATCAAACGGAGCTGAAGTCAGCTGGTGGTTTCAGAGGCTGCTGGTTCAGGGTCTGACTCGTGTACTGGTATTGTGTTGTGTATCTGACCGTCTAAACACCGGCGGTGATGTGCCTACACGTGTTTTGTAAAATGTGTGTGATGTGGTAGATTTCACTTTCACTTTCATCGCCATCCATTGTAACGTTAACAGCACGTTTCCAATTTGTCCCAAAATTAATTTACATCATTAGCTACATTGCAAAATCAGACTCTGCTCACAACAAGATTTTCAGCTCATTATTAAACTATGGTGCAACAAATAGACTATGAGAGTATGGCAGGACGCCACAGTCTGTATCATTAATGGGAAACCCTGAGACCACTAGTCCAGCAGTGGAAAAACCCTCACTATGGTGATGGATACTTGGCCAAGTACTGTCTTGCACTTGGATGTTCAGATGTTTAAAATGATAATCATTGCGTTTCCATCACAATAGAGGGTTTTCATCAGGGAAGATATGTGGCTCAGTAAAATAAAAAGTCAGTAAAGTCTGAAAAAGTAACTGTACCACAAATAACTTAAATGGTACAGTTGTGGTTCACCCACTAGCACTAGGCTCGCATTGGAAGGGATGCAATAGAAAAAAGTGAATGTTGGATCTTGCCAGTAGCCAGAGAACATGACGTTATAAGTTGGACCATTTGATGTGTAGGTCTCACTGTGTAAGTGCACACTGGTAAAATGCCCAACAAACACACTGACCATCTTCAGTTCTGCAGAATCAGTTTTGTGATGTGCGTTTGTGTCGGAGCGTCACCTTCCGTTTCCCCAAACTGCTCCACGCAGCCACAGGCTAAAGGGGACAGATGGAGCCAAGCAGCGATAAAACACTTTGCTATTTTTGACTCACCCCACCCATCTTCTAGATCAACCACCACACAGAATACACATGCAGACACACACACCTCTACCGCTAACCTATCATCATTCCCTCCAGCTCTGTATTTTTTCATCAGCTTTCTGCTCCTCTCTCCTGACTCCTATCCCTGTTTGATCAGCTTTTTTTCTCTCCATCACCTTTTCTCATTTCTCTCTCTTTTCTCTTCGATTTCTTGGTCTTTTAACACCTTTTGGCCTCATTCATTATTTGCTCTGTTTTTACCTCTTTGTATATTTTCTTCCAAGGATGGCATGAATAAATAGTACACAGTAAATTTACAAAATAAAGTGAAATGTCATTAACATTTTAGTTTCAGATGCCATTTGTTTTGTTATACCCTCACCTTGTGTTCAACACAGTCTTAATCTAATCTATGTGATGTTTTATTTATCTTACACTCCTGCTTCAGAGATACATTCAGATTTATGATGGTAAGACGATCGTGATAGCTGCCTCTCTTTCCTTTTCAGTTTTTACATCCAGCCTCGTCTTCACACCGTTTCCCTGCCTGTGTTTTCACCTCTCGCTGTCTGCTTCATCGTGCTCATAGCTGACAGTTCGCTCCTTGCCCACACTTGCTGAATACCACAGCTATAGCCTCACAGGTCTGTTCTTGGGCTGCTGATCAGACCTTTAGCAGCTGCCTGTCTGCCTGCATGGCTGTCAGTCTGAAGGTTTCGGTGCTCGTTTGTCAGCTGGTAATGCTGTGCATGTTTACTCTTCTGCTTGATAGGCTCTGCAGGTCACCCAGGTACTTTTAAGGTACAGCTAACCTGTTTGCAAGACTGCCTGGATGTACAGTATGTTACGCTCGACTGAAAATCCAAGTTTGGAGTGTAAAAAACACCTGAAGGTTGCTCTGAAATGTCAAATTTTTCACTAGCATTTGTTTTTTTTCCATTATTTTAAGGGACAAAGGTGTTTTTAATTCACAAAGATGAAATCATTAAGGACCATCAAAGACAACAGATCATCACTTATATCCTCTTCTGAGTTAATGAGTTATTACGGCTGTGGATTAACTTTTGAACATCGTTAATGGCTCTTATTGATGGCCTTTCATGTCTAGCTACTCAGGCCAGTTTGAAAATAAATAAGACTTCTTTAGGAGGTTCTCAGGAAGGTTATGATTTAATCTCATAGCTGATTGGTGCAGAGCCTGGACTAAAAATCATTTATGCCCAATTCTCTTGCTGTCTGTCTTCCGCTGTGTGATGAATGTGGATTGTAATCTGTCGTGAGAGCCCTATTACTCACTTAATCATCTTCTCTGCTCTGGGTGGTGGCAGCTGCAGGTGTCTGATCAGCCTATACTGTCCCATCTTAAAACCCTTCATTTGAATGCTCTTTATTTAATGTATCCATACGGCTCCATTGCTTTGTGTTGTGATACTCAACAATTCACCTTATTCTTGGAGGCGCTACTGTAGAAATGATCATGGGTTCAACTAGCGGAAGTAGCAGTAAGCTAGTCCCAGTCAGAGGAAAGCTGTGGCTCTTTACAAAGTCATTTGTCTTTGTTTTAGTTCTGCTTTGTTTTAACATAATGTGCATGTGGCATTCTGGTCGGCTACTTGTTGCACTGTTCGTGTCTGTAATAAAAACTGTTAAAACGTGGAGGTGTGGTTACGCGACACGACGAACAGCCAGACTAAGGTGGATATGTAACACTAATGTACCGACCTTATTAGTTTTACTAGTGTTTGTGTGGAGTAGTAATGCTGCCTCTGCCTTTGGTAACAGGTCTGGTCCGGTGTTCAGAGGCTACAAAATATTCACCAAATACGTCCAGTGGAAAAATATTTAATGCTTTATTAGCATTATCAACTTTATTGTCTCAGTTCATTAAACAGAGGAATAAGGCCAGTATTAACATTAACTTACTAACTAGTCTCTTTACATACTTGATAATAACTCATTTGAAGAGTGACAGCATTGTGTTAAGAACAAACACTGACTTATCAGAGTTCACTTGAATCCAGAACAGAGGTGTTCATGACACTAATCATTCCTGATCTCTGGGTTGATTCTGTTCAGGAATTTGGCTGAATTTCAGCCGTCGTCTCCGAAGGGAAAAACAAACCACAATCCTTCCTCTTGCACAATGGAAGTAGCAGCTACACGATGTAATTCCAGTTCTTTCAGTAGTTCCAGTACAAAGAAATAAATAGAAAATATGTTGGTGTCAGTGAACATTGATATTGTGCCACAAATAAATCAATGTATTGGAAAGACTGAAACACACTAAAATGGATGCCAAGTATACTTTGGCTGTTATTAATATACCTGGATGATGAGACCAAGTAAAGTCTGTGTGTGGGGAAACAGAGTCTAAATCCTCAAATAGTAACTGTTGCTTTTATTTAGATGAGCTGCAGAAGGACCCTTTATTTGAAACCGGCTTGTATTGAATTAGAAATAAAAGCTTGGTTCTAATACAAACCACCTTCAGTAAAGACCTGGTTCTGTCGGCAGCTGAGCGAAGTCACCACAGTGTAAGTGGTCATGTACTAGTTCAAAGTCTCATTTGATGAAGTTATTACTCTGTTAATACAAACTCACCACTTCCTGTTGAATGTATTCAAGTGGTTTAAGTGTTCAGTGTGATTAACTGACGTACACATTATCTGAACGGTACCACGAGTTTGTCCACCACAGTTTGTCCCTGGACTTTGTGTCGACCACACCTCCAGCACTTACCAGAGACCCTGCTTTTAATTGACCACCGGCGTTTTTATTTGAGGAAATGTGATTTCGTCTCTCACAGACGTGTATTCACACTGCCGTTTAGCTGTCACCGATCCACCCTTTACTGGCAGAACCTCCTGTGGAGAATGTCTTTTATCTGTGAATCATCTGTAATGGGATGTTCCATCGTGTTAAATCTGATGACCAGCAGCGCTAGCTCTCCTGTAACAGCCAGGCTGATTCCTTTGTCTGGGCTCGTCCATATGAAAACTGTCAGGTGGGAGAGGTAAATCAGACATCACATCCTCTTTGATGGTAAAAATACAACCTGACTCACTCTGGGAGACAGATCCTCCATCAACAAACTACATCGATGGGAATAAGATCAAAAAAGATGGCTGGCAGAACAAAACAAAGCACTGGTTGTTTTTATCTCTCTCCGATTGGATGCGTTTAAAGGAGTTTTGCAAATGGGAACCTTTATTATATTAGTCTTCAAACGAAGCTTTTCCCAGAACATTCAACACACAACGGATGAAGCTCCTGAATATGACCATGGTCCAGACTAAATACCACTCACATGCCTGAATACAAGTTTTTCCACAAAAGAAAATTATTCTTAAACTTGCCTTTAGGTAACTTATCCTAATGAAGTCACTCTCTGAACTGAAAGATCACTGACTTCAAGTAAACATAGAGTGTTAATTAGACGTCGAAGGCATCGGTCTATTTTTAAGACATTTGCAACATGGAAGCTGCATTTTTTTCCAAGTACCTGTAATAAGTAATTTATCAAAATAAGGGACATATTTTAACACATTTCACTGATAATAAATGGTGAGGTTTGATGAAGCTCATGAATTTTGCTAAAGGCAGCTTTAGGACGACCAGAAATAGTGGGTTTTTAATTTTTTTTTTTGAATATCTGAAAAATCCACACAGATGTCATGAGTGGATAATCCGTTTTTACAGCACTAGCTCCCGCTCTCTTTTTCAGACTGTCAGCGTGCACACAGGTACTGTCATATCATTTTTATTGAAGGACAGATAAACAGTGTGACTCACTTTTGTTACCATGGTAGCATTTATTGTGAAGGCCCATGGGTTTGCTGATAGTTGTTCAACTCGCGCATTGTTCTGGCGTTCAGCTCTTACGTTTTAACTGAAAATATGTCTTTGTTTATGCACTAAATCCTTTACTTTGAAAGAACTTGTCTGTTAGAATCTTACATCTAGAGACCTTAAACATCGCGCCTGTCAACAGTTAAATCACTCTGACAGCAGTGAGTCAGTAAAACATGAAAAAGAGAATACTCTTTTTCATGTTTTACTGTCATTTAGTGTGTCATTATGTATCATTACGGGGCAGCTCAAACGAGAAACTGCAGGGTATCCTGTGCGCTGATTTATTTTCAGGTTTTCACAGTCTTTCAGTTTAAGCTCAGTGAAACGTTTCAGGACATCATGTCGGCAGCAGAGGAGCAAGCAGACAGGTGTGGGCTTGTTGTAGAGGAGCACAGATACAAGAAATCCTTATTCTAACCCGATACACTGACTTATCCAAATATTCAAGGTCAGGCTTCACGGATCCAGCTGAATTATCACACCCTGTTTGAATTTGTCTCAAGGCTGCTCATCTGAATTACATCACTGTCTTGTTGCTCACCTGTGCACAACATAAACCTTGGAATGTGTGTATGTTTATGTGTGTGTCTGCTCGCATTCCTGAACGTACTGTATGTGGAGCAAATGTTCTTACAAGGATAGAAAATTGGGGGTTAGTTGGAGGTGAAAGTGACACCTGGGTGTTTTGTGCCAAGGTAAAGTATACTGTTCACTGTCTCCTCTTTGGATGAGTGCCGACAGAAGAGAGCCAATCCAACGGCAGCAGCGTATGGTGTTGGCCTGTCATCATGTTAAGTCAGACAGTGTTCGTTATGGACAGCTGACGTGTTCATCATTAGAATGGAAGCTGTAAAGACATAAACAAGAAAAGCTGTGTTTTTCTGTGTTCTGTGGACAGGCCGTGTCATATTACGATACTGTTGGTTCAGACAACGGACTCTGTATCGGTCTGTTGATATTCAAGGAACGATTACAACTCGAGATACTGGAGACATTATGTTTTTAGGTTATTGATCTGTCTCATTGTGAGGAACACCTCGAAGGAATTTCTTCAAATTTGGCACAAGTGTTCACTTGGACTGAACTTATTATTTTTATGTTATTTGGTCGTCAAAGGCCGGCACTATATAGGGAAAATCTGCTATGTGCGATAACATTCTTCTGCGTTGCATTCATCATATGACTTGTGATAAGCTAACCTTGCAGCCGTCACCAGCTGATACCAGTTAATCTGAGAGTAGCTGACGATGGGACTTCATCTGTTTGACCAAATGGTGTGAATGCCATGTGTCCATGTATTCACTGCATTTCACTCAGTCTTTTGCAATGTTTTCATCATGCACAATTCATAGCACGATGAGAATACGAGTCTTGGGTGCCCTCCTTCAAGCTCTGCTCAGTGTGAAGATCTTCTGTGCTGCCGGGTTGGAGTTATGTGTGAGGCGTAATCCTTCAAAGTCTGTGAGATTGGACAGGCATGGATGTAAAGTGCAACTGGACTGGTTGATACCAGGCAGAGCACAGGGTGGAACGTTATGAAAGCTTAACACCAGTTTCATTAATTTTGTTCCCTCGTGGAAACCAGTATTAAACTTTGCTCTGTGCGATTGTCATTACGGTTTGAGCGGGTGTTATCTGAGCCGAGGCTGTAAGAAATTATCAGAGTAACATATTCCTCCTCACATCTGTGTTTATTCTTTGTCTTTAGGGTTTGATCTTTACAACATCCAGAGGCTCATACCTGCGATTAAGCAGCTGCTTCTGAGCTCTCTGTGGTAGATCTGTGCACACACAGGAGCTTCTTCAAAAGAGTCTCAGCTTACAGCAGCATTACTGTGCATTCTTAACGCACGGCTTCTCGTAGACGCACCAGTCGAACCAAGCAGTTTGTAGAGTGAACGTAGTGTTTCATAACATGCTGTATAAAACTACATGTATATCCTGATCAAAGTGAGATCACAAGGAAGCTTTAGAAAATCAAACAGAACACTGTAAATAATTGTGTTTTTTCAGAATTTAGGTGTAATACCTCTTTGATTTGTAATCTTGTTTGCCGTTTTACACTTCATTCTGTAGAATTCATTATGTATGATAGTATTGTAGACCTACAGGCATTAAGCTTTGTTTAGCTGGACGTTCAGTGTCTTCGTCAAGTGCCCTGTGTCTGTTTCAGATCTTGACCTTGTGACCCTTCAATTATACCAAGCAGAAGACCAAGCCGTGTGGGTTGGACCGACATGACCCACTTATCGTGGTCCATTTGTTCGGGTTGTGATAATTAGACCGTGTCAGCAGAGAACAGGCAGAAATAATGAAACCACAGCTTGGACGTCTTACTCGTCAGGTGTGTGTGAAGAGAACAGAACACAGTAGAGCCTGCGACACAAAACTGAGTCGTGCAGTTACTTATTCCTCCCCACAAGCATCTGAAGAATGAACTGTGTACTTTTCTCACCTGTATTTATCCAGTGGTAGTTTGCAGAGCAGTAGCTTTCTTCTCTTTGTTTCTGCTTCACATTCCTGTGTTATTTCCTTTTAATCTGGCTGGGTGGTCTGTGTTCAGGTGTGGTGTGCCTTAAAATTTAGATATGTGAAAGCTGTTTCTAAAACCAGGTGTGGACCAAGAAACTCTTGAATCACCTACAACTTTAATGTCATTCAAACTATGTTATGGTGAAGTCATGTTGAAGTACATGAACATCTTTAGTAGAATATTATTTCGAGGTTATTTTCATGACTCTTTATCTGCCGTTTCTGTCGGTTTCCTCTTTTGTCCTGATTTTGGAAGGGTGTCTTATTCTTAGCTTGTTGATTTGGATGGATTTCAACAAGTCTCACATTGGAAATTCATTGATTCACTCAGGATGGGTGTTAATCATGACTTGAAAAAGCCTAAACATGCTTTAATCAGTGCAAAGGAGCCAGCGGTGCCTGAGTGAGTTTTGAAGTGTGGGGGTCATCCAGCTTCGACGACACGAACCCGCCACTATCCATCTGTGGCCATTCTGCCTTTCTACTAGTGGAAGTTGGCAGCTCTACACGCATTTAGCAGAAAACGAAGGATCAGGAGTCATTACGCGAGGTCAGAACCGGGAGAGGCTGCACATGAAGCTGCCAGGGCTCGGTGAAAATGGAGGAAACTCTGCAGGGATGGACTATGTCCTCTCACGCCTCCTGGCATCGCACTGTTTGTTTGTTTGTTTGTTATTTAATGGAGATAAAACCTCTTGCACTCCTCTGATTATTGTAATTTCAGTAGTGATAACTCTAGTGACAAATTGGATTAATCGGGCTGATTAATTTCCATTTTGAGTTGATTGGCATTTGGTGATTATTTTCACAGCATTATCTGTGACGATGCAGATGTGGTGCTGTGCAACAATGATCTTCCACCTCATTTTTTTTGTTTAGAATAAGTTCTATCAGTTCTACTTACTCAAACAATGCAAACGTGAGTTATTGAACTAGTGCATTTTATCAAACAAAACAAACAAGAAAAACCCAACAACATGATATTGGATTATATATTGACCTGCTGTGTCCGTTATCAGCGTCAGTATTGGACAGTGAAGAAAACAAAACCTCATTCCTTCAGCGTTCGCTCGACCGACCGCCGTTGAACGCTCCGGTTGCGGAGGGTAGAACTGGGACCGGACAGCGGCGTCTCTTGGACATGTCCAACCATACATTTAATAAATACATTAAAAACAGGAGCTGGAAGTGGGGGCGCCACTACTTCTGGTGCCTTTGTGCTCAGATACACGTTTGTAGAAGCTTCATGACATTGGGTGGATTTTCAGCTGAATGTCAAAAAACAAATAGAAAGCTCCACTGTTGATTAAAATGAAGAACGCAGGTATGAGGTTGGACAACGAGGCTTAAAAAAAGACTATAAAGAATCTTTATTTCTGCAGTTTTTCTCTTACACTATTATAATAAAGAAATATCAACTTGCGTCAACTTTCCAGATGAATCATATGCTCCTTTCCTCTGTTTTCTTTTACTTGGACAGTTTTGTGTATCTATATTGAGACAGTTGCTGTGGAAGGGAAGTCAGGCTTGGGTAAACTCGTCAGCATGAACACTGTGTCAACTGTGGCAGCGTGCAGCCACACAACGACAGTCAAGATGTGGATTTGCACTGCTGCATATGTCAATACTTGGACATGTTCATGTTTTTCCTTGTATGCACAATACGGTGCCGTACACATGGTGGGAGGACGCAGAATTTATTTGGATTGTTGCTATTAAGTCAAACAGTGATGTGTGTGTTTGAATTACTGTCACATGTAGATGGATAACTTGTGTGTATTATTGTGTCCAGGGGTTTTATTCATGGCTTTGTGGGATGGATGCAGCTGAAGAAAAGACTCCATTTAAAACAACAAAACAAACACACTGGATAAAGTGCATGTTTTGAGTTTGCAGACGACAAATTGTTCAATGTTTGTTTTAGCCCAAGGGGTTTTATAACCCATCCTAATAGGAGAAGTGTGAATGTGTTAAAAGGGGTTTAAACTGGTTGTTGAGATCTGAATGTGGTGAATGTGACGGTGCCTGGTTGATGAATAAATCAAAGACCGTCTTCAGAAAGCAGCTTCCTCGTTCTCTGAAAATGTGACCAGAGAATGAGAAAAGACACGAGGATTGAAGATGCTTCTGTTTAGATGCTGGTGGAAGGTTCTACCACGTTGTCTGGTGCTTATTTTAACCCGTTCACTGCAGTATTTAAGATGATCATAGCGCAGTGTTTTTAAACACAGTCTTGATTTGAATCATTCTTTCACTTTTTCTTCATTTGCACAATCAAAATGTTTCTCCCATAGATCATATAAAGTAATGATTCATACCTTGGTTTATTGGAGGATTCAAAGAAGGAGTTAATGAACAGTAACTTAAAAAAAGGTATTCTTTAGAAGGAGATTCTTGGCATATTGCAGATCTACAGTCTGCTCCGTCCTGCTTTAAACAGTACCATGTCTTTGAA
This sequence comes from Coranthus polyacanthus, assembly GCA_037367275.1. Taxonomy (NCBI): domain Eukaryota; kingdom Metazoa; phylum Chordata; class Actinopteri; order Kurtiformes; family Apogonidae; genus Coranthus; species Coranthus polyacanthus. The sequence continues at coordinate 32,167 of JAPQRN010021888.1, read as the reverse complement.
TAAATGAAACGTGACTGCTTCAGCTTGCCTTCAGTACTTTGTCGACTTCTCAAATGACTGGTTTTATAAGTAGATCTTCCTTCGTTCGCGCTGCCGCACAAGCGGTAATGTTTACATGTGTGTCACGTTTTCCCTGGTGCTTGTTGTACAGTGTGTGTTGTACGTTCTGTATGATACTGCTCATAAATGAACTGCCGCTTCCAAAGCTGTACCATGTCGAGTATATGTGTGATTTTAAATTAAAGACCTCGCACACGTTGACACGCTGACCTTCAACAGGCCACAGATGAAGTAAAGGGACACATCTGTATTAACAAAGCAGAAAGGCAATGTGATGCCAATCTCATTTGCCACAAATAAAGATGAATGATGAATCAATAAATCATATGTGCTGGGCGGTGGGAAGGCCAGAGAGAAGAAGAGGTGTTGATTTAGTGAAATTGGAAAGAGAGCAGCAGAGTGAGAGATGAAGGGGGGGTTCAGTGCAGCTGAAGCTCAATCACCTCCTATTTGACACTGTGACAACCTCATTTAGATCTGAGAGAGAAATGAAGGGATGCAGGGAGACAGATGGAGGGACCAGGGGAGGGGAACTGTGTGATGCCAGCAGCATGGAAACATCAGGTGGTCTGATTGCAAACCACAGAGAAAGGAAGTCTTTTGGCTGCTTTAGATTTTCACGGCTGTGTGTTTGGGCGACTTGGAAGAGATTGTAGAAGCTGATGCACTTTAGTCGCAGTAGGCAGACGTCAGGAAAAGGCCAAAACGAATGGCAGAATTTGACAGCAGGGGAATGTGCACACGCTTCATACGTGTGTCACTTTCACGGTAAATCTATCGACCGTGACAGCACTTTTTGATATTACAGACAAATGGAGTTAACCTGTACAGGAGGAGAACGGTTAGGTTAGATATTAACCGGTCGGATATTAACACGTGTTTTATTCTGGTCGTTTTCAGACAGTTTTAGATTCTCTCTTTCACGTCAGTCGTCCTTTTGTTCCTTCGTTACAGTAACTTTTCCACCACTGAATCAACTTTCTATGTCTGAGTGATGTAGCATTCAGTGATGTAGTAATTAAATGAATGAATTAACATGATTGAAAATGTAATCAAATCCAACAATGTCATGACTCGACTAAGTATCCTGAGTGATGTTAAAGTTAATGTAATATCTGGTCAGGAGTGGAGCTTAGAATAGACGCCAAAAGAAGACTTTAAAAAAGAAAAGAAAAACTTGAACAAGTAAGCACTGAAGGCAGCTGTCACAGTAATATAATAATAAGAAGTTATTACGTTATCAATAAAGGTTTTATTACAATATCAGCCGCAACATTTTATTACAATATTGGTCAAACTTTTTATTTGGTTTTATTACTTTTTCAATTGAGGTTAAGTGCAAAATTGATCACATTTTCCGGATGTTATTACATTATTTCATGCTGCACATGTGCATCTGCTTTTGCAAAGGTTTTTATAGAATCTTTGCCGTAAAATGACTCATGAAATGACTCCGTCCTGCGGCTTTAACAGGAGCTAAGATCCTCCATGTGTCCGTCTTAACGTCCTAGGTTAAGTTTTTTCACCTGACATGGAATGATGCCAGTCCAGTGAGAACTTCCATGTCACCAATAAATACGCTGAAGACCTTCTGTACATGCATGAGTCTGGACAGACATGGAGATAAACTAACTGGTCTGTTCATAAACACGTAATATTTCTGTGTGTGTTTTGTCTTTGTCACATGTTCTGGCTTTTCTCCCTCCCCCTTTTTTGCGTTTTCCATCTTCTCCACCTTGGGAATATCATTCGTTGTAAAAGACGATTGCAGTAATTAATTTCTCGTCTTTTTCCCTGTTTGTTTCGGTCTTTGCTTTCGTGCTGTAAATATCCTGTTGTTGTTTTGTTCCCTCTGGGTTTTCTGCACTGACTGTCACGCTGCTGTCGGTTTGTTCTCCACCACATTAAACGCAGAAACAGACACTTTCTCTCTCTTTTTTTCCCAACACTCTTCATGGTTCTTTTCTCTTGTTCTCACTCATTTCATCTTTTTTCTTCTCGTTATCACTTCCACTTTTATCTCACACCCTCTCTTTGTATCCCTCTGTTGCTTTTATCTTTTGCCACTTCTCTGTTTCTGTTTTCTCTCTCTAGCTCACATTTATCTTTTAAGTCTCGTAAATATCTCTATCTTCACCTTCACTGTTTCCTGTTTCCTGCCTTTTCTCTGTGTGTTCATCAGGTTTTCTCGTAGTAGATTTATTCTATCGTGGCGTGGCTTGGTTACTTTCTCTTGTGTTTTCAATGTCATGTAATTTTTCTCTCACTTTCCTTTCTCTGTTTTACTCCCTTCTTTTTGATGACGGATGACTCGTATTTGTCCTTCGTGTGAATGACAACACATTCTTTCCATCTGTCACTTCATCGTTCCTACCTTTGTCATTGTTTTCTCACTTTTTCCCTCATCAACATCCCTCAACAGGCGTCTGGTTTACTATGTTTTTTTCAGCACTGCAGCAATAATATAATATTAATGTTGTGTTTCTTCTACCAAAATCTAAAGCCCTTTTTAAACAAAGCTCCCCCTGTGTCACTGTTGAGAAGACTCCTCATTAAGCCAGCTTTGCCTGTTTACACTGAACCAAACAGTCTGCATAATGCTGTTGATTTTAGGTAGCACGCCACCGTTCCCGAAACACAAGCATGAACACGTGACGTACGACATGTCAGAAATACGAGCATAGCAGCGCTGCTTTCAAAACAGTAACGACGGTAGATTTGGTTGAGGAGCTCCTGACGTCGACTCTTCTTTTCACACAGACGTCGTTTTTGGCTCTGAATACCTCCGCTGCTTAAAGGCGGAAGAAAATCTTTACCTTTTATAGCGAATGGGGAGGCAGAATAAAGACCTAGAAGTTTAAAGGTTCAGTGTGGAATATGCAGCGGCATCTACTGGTGAAATTGCAGTTTCAAACTGTTTGTAAAAACCCCTCGCCTCACCCTCCCCTACGATGGCTGCTAAAAACGAAAAAGCCAGTGTTTGGTTTCTTCATTTTGGGCTTTTTTATAAAGGGATAATAACCGTGGCCGACAGATAGTAGAGTAGAACATCTAAGGTGACAGAGCTTTTATCAAATGACGACTCCAAAGCTTTTCATATGAAGCGTCGTGTTGTGGTTTTGGTTCACATTTTGTTGGAGTCGAGTAAATCGTGAGTACAACAGATCTGCAGAGAGATGATCCCACAGCGCGTTGTGGGCGTTGGTGAGCTGACATTAGACATGTAATGGGTGACCTGAGAGGAGATGTGTTTTACTTTGCAGCTGTAACACTCAACACATCTAAATATTACCAGACTTAAATATGTGTATATATATATATGTGTATATATATATGTATGTAGTAAAATGCAAACATTTAAACAGTCATTCAGAGAAAGATTCTCATCTTCAGCAGAGTGAAAGACACGACGACTGACCACTGTGATCCTCAGTCACCCACACACACAAACTACTTCCTCGCTGTAGTTTGTTGTTTGTGTTTGTGTTGTTTGTGTTGTTTGTGTTGT
>JAPQRN010021888.1:10056-28499 GCA_037367275.1 Coranthus polyacanthus | reverse complement strand
AGTCACCCACACACACAAACTACTTCCTCGCTGTAGTTTGTTGTTTGTGTTTGTGTTGTTTGTGTTGTTTGTGTTGTTTGTGTTGTAGAGTGTGTACATGTGATGTGTGTGAAGTGCACGTCTCGGGCCTTGTCCACGCATAAGGAAGACATTTAACTCTGTCTTACACAGACTGTTTTAAGTCACCAATAAGGCATGAATAAGGCAGCAGCCACGTCTCTGTTTTCTTCTACTTGTTATTCATATTCTTCATAATAAAGCAAAATCAAGTGCTTTATAAATGTGGTATCTGTCGTTTGTGACCATGACACTGAGCTTCCCTATGAAAGCTGCCACACAGTTCTCACACTGTGCATGTATCTGTGTGGGGTTTCCAGCGGCTTCGTGACAGAGCTCTCATTAAAGTCTCTGTTCTGAACTCTCTTTGTGTCGCTTTGTGTCTCTTTGTGTCTCTTAAGACAGACACACAGTGCGTCTTCACAGCTCCGTGTGGAAAACGGTGTGAACTCCTCAAAGGTGACGAAGTACCTGTGGAAATAATGTCAGTAAGAAGTGGCAGTAGCACGTCGCTGACAGGTGTGTTGTCATGGGTGCGACCTGTGTGACACGGCAGGGCAGGTTGGAAATCACTGGAGAAAATGATCCACCGCTGCACTGTGTCTTCAGAGTCCCACGTCAAACCAAACACTCACAAACCTACAAAACATGTGGAACTGGCTCAGTGTTTTCCCTTGTGGTTAAATGATTATGTCTGTTTGCATCTATTCTGGAAAATTAATATGCACCAAAAAAAAAAAAAAACTATCACTACTATGTATTTACTGTAGCAGTGCATCGTCGTTCTAATCTACGTGATTATTGATAATATAAACTGGATTTATCATAGAAGATGTTACAGTTGAATTGCCCTGATTGTAGACTAATAAATGGACAAACGTCATAAAGTAAACTTCAGACGACACGATGTGAAAGTGTGAACGGTGTCAGCAGAAACGTGGTACAATGTAAAGACACGATTCTTCTAATTCTACTGTTCAGCATCATCGTGGTGTTTGGCGTTTAGCTAGTGGATAAATGTGAGATGAGTGAAGTTTGAATCTACCGAACCGTTGATCAAATAAAAAGAAAAACCCAAATCACCGGGAAGGTTTGAAGGCTGCATTCGACAAAACCAAACCATCAACAGTGGATTGTCCAGTTTTATGGATGATCTGATGGGGGAGTGAACCACGTCTGTTGTATTTACCCTGTCAGACCCTTTACTGGCTTTGTATCGTACGCTGCTCATATTTGTCCCATTTAGGGGTAACATCGGTGATGAGATGAGTCTGTGGCTGATACAACCTGTTTTTTTTTTTTGTTGTTGTTGGAGACGTTAAAAAATGTAAAGATTGTTGAATGCTTCAATGGTGCAAAGTCCCATCGATCAAATAAGGAAACGGGAAACGTTTGAAGGCTTCCTATTAAAGGCTGAAAATCCAATCAGATTTGACTGTTTGCAGCAGGTGGAACCACTTTGCACACGTCAAAAAGGTTCTGTTTCTGTTCTGTTCTTTGCTCTGGGGCAGGTAAACACACATCACATCACTTTATTTAGCATCCACGTTGAGTCGGAATCTCTAATCAGAACGATTTCAGTCAGGTTGGAAACGTAGTCCGTGTAACCATAGCTACTGGTTTGTACCGAGTAAGTGGTCCGTAAAGAACCAGGTTTGTCAGTGCATGAGGAAAAGACTTGTTCTGATTCGTGATTTCCTGCGGAGTTTTCTTCTCTGATGAGGAGGACATTTATCAAGCTGCTCTGTGATTTCACAAGTACAGTCAGTGGTCGTTCAGCCTCCTCAAAAATGATGGAATTACAATTAAAAAATCATTTCTAAGTAGAATACAGCACGTGTGATACTATTTTTATACCGTCTTGTCTCTGAATCGATGCAACAGTACCACTAAGATGATGTTTTTCAGTCAGTCGTCTTTCTGTTGTCACAGTTGTGGATTAAGCCTTTTAGCTCCGCAGGAGGTCTCTGAACGCTCCCTGAAGCTGAGAGGATTTGAGGATGAGGACCTTGAGACTGGAAAAGATGCTAATAGTGTTGTATGTGACCATCAGTCACCTGCAAATCACTGTCGACAACATCCAGACGGTAGCTCTGATTATACCTGACATTTAACAGTGTCTATGTTTACACGCAGAGAAGTTTTAATATCAAAACGTACTGTCTTGTTTCTTTTTCATCACTGTGGTGCCACGGTCGATCAGAAGTGTCGTTCAAACCGTGTCCTCGTGTGATTATAGCGGTGGATGCACATGGGGTTTGTGTCTTTTACTCCGGTTTGTCTGTTGGTCTCCCTTGAATGTCAAATACTTTTTGTGTCTCAGGGTTTCCAGAAAATAGCAGCGATTGAGTGAACGTTAACGAGCTGTAATGTAGGTTTTGTTTTTCATGCGTCGCCTTTTCAGGGTTTTCTCTCCAATTATAAGACTTCGATGCAGCACCTAATCTGAAGAAACAAAGACGCTAAGCTGAGATTTCTCCACTACAAACTTTGTGAGGGCCGTCTGTTATTCATGACATGGAATTGGCCTGTTGAAAATATAAAGCATTCATTTTAAATTTGCCAAGTGTGTGAATATGGTATTTTACAGACGGCATTGCATCATGGGTTGTTTGTAGCATGAAGCATCCACATTTAGCATCATATACATCTAGTTCAGATTGTCTCCATAGTGACGTCTTTACTGCTGAAATTAACAAAGAGTCAATGTGTCATCGTTAAAACGTTTGCTTCCATTGGAACATATGGTTCTCATTTAAACGTAATTAAACAAAGTAAGTTTTACTCATTTGGAAATTTGTGTCATGTTAAATCAAAGAATCAGCTAAATCTACGTGTACCTCTATCGCGGAATCACATAAGATTCTGCTGTTGTTTCCCGTCGTTCTCATGTTGTAAGGACTCTGATCCATGAGGCATAATCACCTGCTATTTTAATCTTTGCTCCACAGGCTGAGAAAGACAATTTTCTCAGCAGTGAGTGAACTGTTGAAACAAGCAGCGTTCGCGCTGATCACTTCTTCGTGGGAGAACGTCCTGTGACTTCACACACAAACTCACAACGAGGCACAAATGACTGGGATGTTAGTGGCAGTCGTCCCTGTTTCAGGATGCATTATCTAAGAGCAGATTTAAGAAACGGATATCCTGACGGTGACTGCCTCATTACGACTGGAAAATGTTTGGGTTTATTACATCTCAGACACACACTGAACCGCCCAGATGTGTGTGTTCATTTTTTTGAAGACGTTCTCATAGTTCTAATAAGATTGGGAGCAGGAACCCCCCCTTTGGTGTCCGTTCTGCTTTTTTATCTCCTCTCAGCGTAGTTAGTTTTCCAGACCTTCAGGAATGTTAACTGTACAGTGATTGGTCCAGACATTAGGCGTTTTTAAAATCCTGTGTAAGTTGGTTAAAGGTGCAGCTCTTAACATCAGTTGCACAGTTTCATTCATTTATTCATTCAAGCTCCATTTAATCTAAGGCACTGACCTTATGTACAATATAGACAAGAACAACAGGAAACAGTGGTGATAAAAACAGCAAAACGGAAATTCAACAAGAAACTAGGATAAAACAATAAAACGCAACCAGCTCTGTCATCATGAAATAAATATGTAATACAAGCTATGAAGTTATAAAAGAGAAAACAAAAACATCCTCATGTGTATTTTCAGTCACACGAAATTTAAAAAACTAAATCCAAAATGTAGCTTTGACTAGAGTAAATACAGATACATCTCTAAAGTCAGTGACAAAGCTGTGAAACACCTACATTTCTTACAGAAGGACTGATTTATTATTTGTATTTGCGACGTGTTCGGACCCTCTCTGAACCCAGTACAAAATTGTCACTTTCCTCAAAGCTTCGCTCATTTTACTGAATAGGTATCTAAGGTTTGGCTGCAGTTGTAAATGTGCAGGGGTGAAAAACTGTGTCCTTGATTCAAATGACATAAAATGAGGGCAGTTAAGGTGAACAACAGCCTTTTGCCGACTTGATGCATCCGGGTTTTTTTACGCTTACTTTACTGGTAACATGGGAAAACATTTTATACCTGAAAGTTTTATGATCCCCGTCCCTGCGGCTCTTTGACTCATAATGTTTGTATTAGACGTGAAAAGCAGCAGCAGCAGAGCAGGTGGATAAAGTAAATCTCAGAGAACGCCCTAGGGATGTAAAGAGTTAAATATTTAAGATTCTTTCACCTTAATGAGGACACATCCACAGCAGCACTCGGCCCACGATTGTACCGTAAATCAGATGTGAACTGAACGCAGCACCATCCTTCAGAGACTCGGCAGTCATGTGTGACGCTGACCTGAGAAACCCCGACCGTACGCATCAGTATTTCTTCTTCTTCACTCTGAAGTTATTCATTTCTTAACTCCAGGACAAGGTTGAACAGAGCTGTGATTCACACACTTCCTTGTCCTCGTGTAGATTTATTTAGACAGTGATGGGCTCCATTAATCTGCTGTAAGCGTATAACCGAGACCCAACCAGCCGCATCGTTTCTGTGTGCTACAGTGGAACACCTGCAGATTTTCTTTCCAGAGGTTGAGTTGCTACATCAACAACAAACGCCAACAGAGGATTCATTAGTATCCTGCAGACATTTCCACGTGGAAGACATGTTTCTGGCCTGATTATGTTGACTGTGTAGAGCAGTTTGTGACATTTTCACCTACACGGCAAAGTGTTCGTATCTGTTTGTAACCTTTGTTTGTGCTGAGCGTGTTTGTTTTGAGCATCGCCCTGCTTCACATTTATATTCCTGGACATGCTCACTCCTGCGAGTCCTGGGACTGTTAACGCCTTGTCCCCGAGCTGCTTCTTGTACAGTTTAGAGGTCAGTGCCTTGCTCAACGGCTCCTGCACGATGACCAATAAGTCTGTTAAAAAAATCTCACAGGAGAACTGATACACGAAGGATGTGTTGGTAGTTCATGTTTTTGTCCTGTTATATACATTTGATCACATTGTAATTTTGGGACGACACCTACGTCCTTGCGTTTTACTTTGACTAGTTTGTTGACATATATACATCAAGGTTCAGCATGAATATTTTTCTTAGTCAACCTATACAAATGGATTTAGTTGTTAGTAGTTGAAGACTAAAGTAAAGCCAGCGAGATGCCGTTGGCTCCTCTGTTACTGTCAGTGAAATAAAACCAAATAATTTACCAAATAACAGACTTACGGTTCTTTGAAGAAGCCTCCCTTTTGCACACAACAATTTCATTTGTGAAATATCGTAAACACCAAAATTCAGTGGTGCTCCAGTGACGTTTTTCAGAAACTTGAAGTGCCTTTGAAAATTAACCCAGTTTTATCTGCCTTGCTCTCAAACTTGGGGCAAACTGCACAATAGAGTTTCACCCACTTCTTCTAACGCCACCCAATTAAACTCCTTTTTCCAGGATAATTTAAATGCTCGCTTGCCCTTCAGCTCATAAATAGGCCATTTTCTTTGAAATGCTGGACCGGTTGTGCACATGTGCAACTCTTAACAGAGATGGGAAGGAGGCGACAGAGCTCAGTCTTTCATCAGCTCTGAAAAAACTATGTGTTTAATTCTGTTTTTCAGTGAATGTCTACAAGCCTGATGTGGTGTTTCACTCCTCACTGTTGACTTCCGTTTGTCAGATTACCAGTAACAAGCTGTGCCCAGTGGTTAGTTTTACCCACATCAGGTCTGCTTGTTTCCATCCTGACAGTAATTTGCACTGCTCTTGGTTGATTGCGTCGGTCATTATTGAAATCAATAGGCTGTTCTGTGTTTTCACATTGTTAGTATATCATCCAAACTGGCCACTCACATGAACCTAATTTTCCCTGCTTAGTAAATCTGGCCCTAAATGTTATCATGTTGAAAACTGCATTTCCAACACATTTGCAAACCGTGGTCGTCGTGTTTCAATCACAGATCCAGAGCTGTATCTGCAGCTGTATCCTCGCCAGCCTCCTTTTCTTTCAAGCTTTGTACCGACATTAGATGCTCCTGTTTTTTGGCTTCAGGTGCCAGTTTTTGTCCTTGTTTTTTTTCTCTAGGTGTAGAAGAGCCTAGATTGGTTGTCAAGGAGTTACAAACCTTTCCTTTTATGTCTGGGAAACTACTTAAAAATACATTTGTAATCATTATTATTTGTTATTGTTCCCCTCTCCAGAAGACATTCTGGGAAGCTGAGGAGTGAAACCCTTTACATGTTTCATGTTTATTTCAGTAGAGATTGTTTGGTGTCGGTATCGCACAAGATGAGATGAGATGTACTTTTACCGATCCCTGTAGGAACATTCACATTGACACAGTAGCAATAAAATAGGATGGAACAGGAATAAGACGAACAATAAAGTCAGTCTGAGTTGTGTGTACGTGTGCTGCAGTTCTATTTATGTACATGTATGTAATATCTGCGTGAGTCTCGTGGAGGTTGGAGCTTCTGGACGCTCATCATGAAGTCTGCTTTATTATAAAGAGTAGACTGAGAAGAACTGTCTTCGTCTGACTGGGCTCATTTGATTTAAATTGCAGGGTTAGTTTATTTGTGTTGTTGTGTGACTTCGATGTTTTTAGTTCGAATTCAAACTAACAAACAATTCACTGACTGTGGATAAGTGTCTCACCCTTTAATTCCAAACAGTCGTTGGCCTTAAGCGATAAAATATTGACCTTATTTTCTTATTTAGACCCATTCACTGTGTTTTTCTATAATATATGTTTTGTATTCTAAAACCGAAGCAGGATCAGAAACGACCGGCTCCTGGTTGGACCATGCAGAGTGAGGAGCGTGTTCGACGCTGTACCTGTTCCACCACGTGGAATCCACATGAGCTGCAAATGGCTTTAGTTTCGCCAGTCGTCGTGCCTTCGCGCAGCGGTGGAATCGCAGGCGGCTGATCTTTTGACTGTGTGCCGTGTAAATTAGCCTGCCGTAGATAAATGTATCACACGGAGCCCTGAGGTGTGATGCCTCACCTTTGACGTGGCTGATGCTGGCCTTGAAGTTGCACATTCTCCACCGTCACCTCCAGCTCTTAGCTGACCTCTGACCTCTGACCTCACTGCTGGGCGCTTTGTAAATGACCTTCTGTTGACAGTTGGTGCGGTTTTGAAATGTTCAGTAGTTTTATTTTCATTTTTGTCTTTAAGTGTGGTTTTTGATTTCAGTTTAGTTTTTACAAGTGCGTAAGTAGTGGATGGATTGACTAGTTACGGTTCAGTTTTTAGTCACAGTTTTTCAGGTTTTATGAAGAAAGCCTTGAATTACAGAAGCTGAAAAGGGCAGAATGAAAGAATGTAAGATATCACATTTGATTAGAATAAAACATTTGTTAAAAATGTGACTAGTCCATTACTGTCATCATAAACCTCAGAACAAACTGAAGACAAAACAGAGCAGATTCTACCTGCAGTTCTCTTTAGTTTTAATTGCTGTTCATTGCAGTTTTATTTTTGTATTTTTATTTCAGTTAAAGAAATATTTTTTTCCTCGGCAGCCCTGGTTCTGTTTTAGAAGATACTTGCTTCATTCATTGCAGCAGACTCAGGTTTTACCTTTTGCCAATGACAGAATGTGACATAATGTGAATAGTTTGACATTCATCATCATAGATCTCCATTGGGACGATCGGGACATTTATGAATATGTGGGTGATGTTTTGATTCTCTTTTCATTTTAATAACTCAGCCTTGGAAACAACCCAACGTTATCAGGTGTTTGGCTTTGCTCATAGTCTTTTTCTTCCTCTGTGTAAAGATACAGGATGACTTCATACTTCAGAGTTTGTCCACAATCTTAGAAAGTGACTGAACTTTTAGTGATTTGTAGATAACAGTGGGAACTCTGACAATGAGACAGAAAGTAAGAAAGTTTAAAAACTCATGAGATTGAACCCGTGACCCTGACTCTATTAGTGCTGTACAGTATTGAGTGCCTTTGAGTCTCAGCTGAGCTCAGCCTGTACAAACCTGTTGACCCCCGTGGTCATAAATATGTATGAGAACGACAGGAGCCAGAAAAGACTTATGATAATATTGTTTACACTTATCTGACTGGGGTCATCCTTCCACTGATTGTCTTGACCCTCTCTGTCTTGGGACCTGCACCCTTCTTGACTCTTTGACCTGTGGAGGAACACTTTGTGCGACAGCTCGTCCGCTGACAGCGACGTGGTTCAAGAGTCTGTCAAAAACCTCTCTTTTCAACCCTCCCTCCCTCCGTTCCTACCGTTCTCTTTTCTACCTCCACGTTCATCCTCTTTTAAAGCTTTGTTCCCTCCAGTGGCAGTTTTTTTTTTACCAAATTAGCAGACGAGGTGGGACGCAGCTGATGTGTTATATTGCCCTTTTTTGTTACCGAAACACAAACCCACATCAGTCAGCCTTAGCTGAGGTTTCTCACGTCTGTCCTTGATCTTCACAGCGCCACACATCAATCCTTGTAGGCTCGCATTAGGAGATTTCAGATCACATCAAGGACGTTTCGTGTCACATCAACAAACTCCCAGCAGCAACTAACAGGTTCCTAATGTGTGACGAAGCAGGCAAGAAATGAGTCACTGAATCATACAGGACATATAAAGTCTGAACAGAAGGTATGTAAACTGCAGCTTCAGCTCAGCCAAACAACCGTGGGTCAGTGATAGTGAGAGGGGTGAGGGATGGATGAGGACGATGGAGCCGGCGAGGGGCTCGGCAGATCCCCCTGGTTCCTCTGAGGCCGGATGACGGACTGAGGAGGAGGGAGGGAGTGTAGTGAGAACAACCCAACCAGGTGTGTGACAGGAAGGGGAGTGTTGGAGGCGTGATCCTCATCCTGCTTCAAATGAAGTGACCTCTGAAACAACTGCAGACGGATGAATCGCATTTCAAACATCTCAACTTCTGTCTGCAGGTTTCTGTTAAAACAAGATCTGCGGGTTACTGTTAGATTGGTTATTTTAAGTATAGATGTTTGATATAAATACGTACCTGATGAATATGATGCCATTATTAGATATTGAGGAATAGGAGTCACAGTAGCTCACGATACCGTCCAACACTTCTGTGATACTTGATCCATCTTTGATACATCAGTGTCTCTGTAACTGAAGAACAAATACATTCCCTGAAAAGGCAAAAAGCAGGAATTATGCATTTAATCACTGGATTATAATGGGTTCACAGAATTTGACAACTGCAATGAAATGTACAAAACAGGATCTCATAGAGTCTTAGCTTTGAGCGTGTTTAACATCCTGAGACTGACATGGCTTTGAATAAAAATATCAGTATTTGATGAACGTGTACTGATAAAGTATCACAAGAGGAAGTAATATGATTTATGTCCATATTGACATTTTGTCCCATCGTTGGTGTACGGTGTAAAAAAAGACCAGGGCCAACAATATACTGCATTTTCAGACACTTGAAGTCATCCATCCATACACGTAATGAACAACAACCCGCTCTGCGATGGGCTCCGTAGACATTTCATAGATCATAATAACTTATGGCCCAAGTATTACAAAGATTTACTTCATAGTTTTTACTATGTGACCTTTTCAAGGCGGTGGCTGAAGGAGTGAAAGATGGAGGCTGTGTTCACACTTTGAAAGAAAATCCTATTCCGACGCTGTTAATGTATGGCTGCATGTGAACGGGAATATTCGAGGATATTCCTTTCAGTCGCCATGTAAACAGATCAGGAGGAACGTTCCCTTTTTTGAATAAGTTCCAGTTAATCCCCAGTGGTTAGTGTTTAATGTGAACTTGTTTATCTTCTGTTTAGTCCAAATAAACCACAAACATAATGCACTTGATATGAAGCTGTCATGCAGTGGCTAAATATGTGAAAACTACACAAAAACATGTGTCTTTTTTCTATTTTGATCACATCCTTTTCATCGTCTCCCTGTAATATTACCTTTGTTCCCTCTCATTACTCTGTTTACGTTTGTAAATCTCGTGTCTTCCTTCTTGTATCATCAGTATTCATAGCTTTTCATTTTAAACAGAGACATTTATTGCAATTACACATTCTAATAAACTAGTAATTCAACCAAGTAGTGCTCATAACAGTGTAAAAGGAAAATAATCAGGACAGCAAACTCATTAGTAGAATTAGGAAGTAAAGAAAACACAGAGCCAAAGGGAAATTTGGTGAATGAAGCAGAAAGGAAGACCACATTTGTATTCGCAGCAGACTCACTCACAGCCTTTAATATGAATCTGTCATTGCTTTTGCTTCCTCTCCATCCCTCTCTGTACGTTTTACTTTTTCCGCCATCTGTCCAGGTGCTAGTCTTTTCCCAGACGTGCTATTAAAAGGAAGCTAGTTCCCTTTCACTTAGTGATCTGAAGCGCTGTTTTGCCCTTCAAGACTTCCTCCCCCTCCTGCAACAGAGACATCCTCCTAAATCCTCTTAAATGTAGACCTTTCCTCGACAGAAGGCTCGTTCTGCAGGGTTTAATATCACCTGTGTGTTCACGTGAAGTCCTGCAGGACGAGGTGAGACGTGGAAACAATTCAAACCTGCAAAACAAAACACTCTCTTCTTTTACAGATGTACTATTCTCACAGTTGCGTACAGGCAGTTTGTTTATTAATTTGTCTGTTGACATGTTTGCTTGTCAGAACCTTTACAATAAGAATATTTGCTGCTCTTCTCCATCTCATTATTTTAAAGTGGTTACATTTGCTGTGAAATGACCATGAAGTCAAAGTATGTCAAACCCAGTGCACAGAATCACCGTACAGGTCTAGACCCTCATTGTTCTTTTAAATGTAAGTTTCAAAAGTTTTTTTAAATGTTTTGAGACTTCTTTGTTCTATTCACTGTCACTGAAGTGAACCCATTATATGGCATTGCTTTAGTTTCAGAAGACTTGAACACACCAGACGTGATACAAGTGGAGAAACCTCCTCGACAGGGATCATGTCTGCTCTTTGTCTCCTGTGAACTCAACCCCCCGTTCACACTCTCTTGTCAAGTTGAGTTTTGAGACTTTGGAGCCAGTGGTTGATGTCTCTACTTCTTTTATTTTTATCTCTTTGGTCTTGTTCCGAACTGTAGGCGTGTCCTCATCATCATCGTGAGATGATTTAAAAAAAAAAAAAACAGCTGACGACAAAAAGAGTTGAAAGAACTGCCGAAGCCCCTGAGCAGCGCACGTTTACAAAGACGCTGCCTCTGCATTTCAGGGCTTGTTCTCCATAAAATGATGCATGTGATTGCAACAGACTTGTTACTGCTGTGTCATGTTAGTAGTGAAACAATAAACCTAAACCTACACTGGTTTAGTGCCACTTTTTAATCACATTATATTTAAGATTCAGACACTAGGAGTTTATATTTGTGGCTTATTCTACTGTCAGGAGTACGTACATAGAACATTCAAACATTTAATTTCATCACGTATATAATGCAGATTAAAAGAGACACAATAAAAATAAACACATATGTCGTCAACTTTAAAACGTCATCCTCTAAAGGTAAATGATTGTTGTAAGTGTTAGTAAGAAGGATGCACACAGGTCGTAGGGTTCTCCTCATTACAGTCCTGTTCTTTGTGCTCGTATCACGTGAACTCGGCTGAAACTTGACTAAAGACGTTAAGAACAATGCTGTCGTGTCGTGTTACAGTAGTACAGCAAGGCCGTATAGGTGCAGTTTGATGCCTAAGAATGAGGAAAACCGACTCTTGTTCAAAATAAATCTGTGGATGTGTAGCTAAGACTGTCGAGTGTTGCTTTAGGCCCCGCCTCCAGGAAATCACAACCTGGTGAAGGCGACAATCAGAGACTCTTAAACAGATGTGATGTTTTACTGAGAAGAATTAGCAACAACTGTAACGTCAGCCTCGAACACAGTATGTTAGTCACAGGACAAAAATGCACAAGGACACGAGTATCGTAAAACAAAACCATAGTGAAAGTACAGAAATATTCTACTTTCTCTACTTACTCTCATGTTTTAAATTGCAGAACCAACCACAGAATGAGCTTAAATTTCTGTATTATTCACACCTGCCAAACATGAAGGCTCATACTTTACAGAGCAGTGAAGTAATTGTGTGTTTTATGTGTCACTCCTTTTATCTACCCACTGAAGTCGTATTAGATGGCGGCACCGGCTCCTCTGGTAGACCGAGGAGGAGGTTTAAATTCCGACACTGTAGAGACTTGTAAGGAGCGATACACTTCTGGGCTCCTGTCAACGATGAATGAAATGACGGGTGAAGAATGCCCTCGCCACCCCTCCAAACACACACTCACTCGGATACTCTCAACCTTCTGCACTTACTGAGATGTTCAAACATGCTGCAGCCTGAGAGAAATGTTCTGTTATACAACCGGTGGATAAAAGATGGAGTGCCAGCGGGTGCAGACGTATAGCGAAGGTCTCATATGAACAAACTGTGGCAGCGCTCGGCCAAGTACGCGTCGACTTTACATCGAAGCTACATGGAAGGAAAATAGTGGAAGATCCTTGTGTCTCTGCCACAAGTAAAGCTGATATTAAACCAGTCGTTGCTTAATCCGGCATGAAAGTCTGTTTTATATAATAATTACTGACTTATATCTACATGACTGAGTTTGTGTATTGACTTTCTTCGGCTTTATTTATTTCAGGAAGTATTGCTGGGCACGTTGAGCCTGCATTCAGCCCCATTCATTACCTAATTTGTTTGCTCAAACCTAACACTTCCTAAGTCACTTTCGTCTTCTATTGGAACCTCAGTGCGTAACATCAGATTTGTTGTGCAACGGTGCACTGGCATTACGGCCGTGTTCAGTTCTGCTGGAAACAGCTGATCGTGGAGGTTTTATGAGACTGAATCATTGGGTAAATATTCTGTAATACCAACTAATGAACAAAAAAGGCTAAACATTTCAGTGGAGCAACAAACCTGTTTCACAATCACAGCAGAATATG
This sequence comes from Coranthus polyacanthus, assembly GCA_037367275.1. Classification (NCBI taxonomy): domain Eukaryota; kingdom Metazoa; phylum Chordata; class Actinopteri; order Kurtiformes; family Apogonidae; genus Coranthus; species Coranthus polyacanthus. The sequence continues at coordinate 15,520 of JAPQRN010021888.1, read as the reverse complement.
AAAACATTTTCATGCAGTTTGTCCCTGCGGTAGCCCGACTCCCTTCATGACTATTATAACAATATATAATACATGTAATATTAAAGAAAACATCCTGGTTGGTTGCAGCTTTGAGGAGAAAAATATCTAAATGCAGCCTCCACATGTTTAGTTCTTACCCTTGACGCTAGAAGGATAAATATTCCCTCGACTAAAACATTGCACACTTCTAAAGGAGAATACGACACTGAAAAGATCGAATTTGTCGATATTATATACGTTTGATGTCAGGTGTTCATGGCTAAATGCATTCAGACTCAGTTTATTTATTTTATGATGTTCTCACAGTCATGACTTTACAACCTTCAGACTGGTTACTTGTCATTATTGGGAGTCAGTTGGTGCTTTGTTTTAGGGCGTCTTTCACTAGTCCCCTTCCATGTACTACACCGTGTACACCGTGTACACCGTGTACACCGCGTACTTACTACTACTGGTCCTCGATAGTGCATGAATTTCACAGGGTAGAGTTGGTTCAAATTGAATACGACCATTGTGCTCTTAATGAAAATGAAGCCCTGACCTCAACTGCTCTTAGAATATCCTGGAATCCACATTTGGTCCAGTTTTGTTCTGCCGGGAGGTCCTGCTCAACAGCCTTACAGTAGCTTTAATTTAAGGCAGTTGCGGCTCCTCTGGGATTTCAACCTGCACCCGGGACCTTCCATTGTTTCCTCAGCTCAGTGTGAACTATAATAGGCCGATAGAAATATGACTGTTTCCTAATTTGGTTGGCCTTTGGCTCGCTGTGTGCCGGACTGGCTTTTGTAAATGAACCACTGTTGCCTCATTAGAGTCTGGTCTGTTTTATCACCCAGTAAACTGTTGAGACAAACAACAGAGTGGGCTGTTATTTTTCATCTGCTAAAACTAAGTGCCTTGCTCCTCCAGGGTTTAATTATACTGTGTTGAACTGAATTAGAATTAATGAAACACTTTGTAATACTTTGGGACAGAAGCTGCACATTAATTGTCCTACTTTTACCACTGCAGATTTATAGTGTGTGCTGTAGGCTGCTGTGTACATGTTGTCTCATCTCTCTTACCTGTTTCATACATAATAAAATGGAAATCTCTTTCAGTACTGCATCAGTTAAGTTCCAAAGCCGTCACCACAAGGGCAGGAAACTTTGCGGACAACTTCAGCAACTACGAGGTGTTTCTTTATGGTAAATTTGTCATGTTGTGTTTGTTTCTTCAGCTGTCGACGAGTTTATGTGTAAGACTCCGGCCATCGCTGACATCGTGATCCTGGTGGACGGCTCCTGGAGCATCGGTCGCATCAACTTCAGGCTGGTCAGGACGTTCCTCGAAAACCTGGTGAGGGCCTTCAGCGTGGAGTTTGACAAGACCAGGATCGGTGAGAACATCTGATTTTTTGAATTAAAAAAGAAAAAAAGGAACGAACGTAAACCGCCTTCTGGACGTTTTTTAATCTGACGCGGCTTCTTTTAATCCGGATTCTAACAGGACTGGCTCAGTACAGCGGAGATCCCAGGATCGAGTGGCACCTGAACGCTCACACAACCAAAGAGTCTGTGATCGATGCTGTGAAGAACCTGCCTTACAAAGGAGGAAACACGCTGACGGGTACGCTGCCGACCAAAACCCCAGCCTCCCTGTGGTTATTATGGTCTGCCACACGTCACACAGATAAGACTCAGAGGTGGACTTGGACTATAGCCAGAGTCCTGTCCCTCATCTTATTAAATCCACTTCAGTGCAGTTCATTTCAGTTTGAAATGTTTGTGACCTTAAAGGCTCATGCTGATAAGACCCGACTGTGAGACATAAAGCCAGTGTAGTTCAGGATAACTTTCAATATCAACCAGACACAGACAGTAAATTACCTTAGCAGGATGTTGCTGCTGATGTAGAGTAAATCTATTATAGATAATACCCTTGTTGCTATTTCAGTGTTCGGTTCTACTTCAAAACTATCATTGCAAAGAGACAGAAAGGTTCGCCTCAATCATAAACATCATATTTAATCAGTCGTTACTATTGTCGTCCAACCATGCACAACATTTCACTGCCCAAGTAAAATAAAAACACACCTGTTGAAGTGCTGCCAGAGTGAGACAGGAAAGATCTGCAAACACGTGAGGCGACGCAGTGTTTATTTTCATTTGAATGAATCATACAGGATCTGGCATCTGATTTGATCCACCCGATTCTCCTGTATTTATTTTGGTTTTCTAACCTATTCTGTCAGCATCGAGTGCCAGACATTTGATTCAGGAGAATGAAATGACGTATGACGGGTTCTTTTTAAAGACACAGTTTTACGTGTGCTTCGTCTGACAGTGGTTGAATTCATCAGAAAAACTGCAGTTTGATGGTTTTTTTCTTTTTACCTTGAACCTCAGCAGGTTTGATTGAACTTAGATGTTTTAATGTCCAGGTTTAAAGTTCAGAGAGTAAATATGAAGGTTATTCCATCATAACAGAGGACAGCGAAGCAGAAGTAACAAATGTATTAGAGTCCGATGATTAACTCACCTAAAGAGTCAGGCCGTGTCCACACCAGTATGTTTTTGTAAAATGAGACTTTTGGAAACGCTGCAGATCCTGTTGTAGTTTGTAAACTCTGAGGTTGTGTCATAATGTAATGTGCACAGACAACAATGATGGAGACACCGACCTGACTGGGTCTTATCAATAACTGCTGAATTCATTTGTCACGTGACCTTTTACTGGAAGAAACCGAGAATCAGTCTTGACTCGCAGCTGTTCATTCAGAGTGGACACTGTTGTGCAGTTAAATTCTGCATTTTATCATAATACCACTGACTACATTCACAACAGGAAAGCTGTTACTGGAGCTCCATGGTCATGTGATAGATATACGATTCAGACATGTTAGAATGTTTGAGACTATTTCTGAAACTATGATAAAACGATTGCGTGGATATTAGTATTAGTGTTTGGAAGTGAATATGCATCTACTTTCTCTTGGTTTATTCAAACTGCCCAGAAAACACAAAAACACTGAAACCTATGGTACTGATGTAAAGGATCAATGAAAGTCTGGACATTTAAATTCTGACTCAGTCACGACACGAGTCAGGACACGAGGGCTGGGATTAAACGTCTACAATCATTACCGTTTAGCTCAGAGGAGGAAACGGAGTTTTCTTGACGAATCAGTGAAGTTATTACACATTGTAGAACAATAGTTATTTTTAGCCATGGCTCTTTGAAGGTTAAACAGAAATGGAGTCATGGGTTGCAGCTCTCCACAGATACATGTGGCAGGTGGAGGATCCACAACTTCGGACCTGATTAAACATGCGATGTGCCAAGAAAATTTTATTACATGAATTAAAAGCCGATCCATGGGGAGAGGGACCCAGAGACAGAATCAGTCTGAAAGAAGAATAATCAGACCCACTCTGAAGCGTCCTGTGCTCCTCATAGATTACACTCAGTCTAATCCAAAAAAAGACACAATAATGGTCAGATCCAAAACCAGCAACTCAGCAGGACATTACATGATCTGAATATAAAGACTGAATATAAATCGACATATTAGACTTGAAGAGATGGGCTGTATGGAGGTTAATGCAGATACATGATTGCTTTGTTAAGAGATTAGGATATTATTAAGGGTCTTAATGGACCAGCCGAACCCAGCTGCTCATTACATTAACACGCGCATTACGCTAAAAACTTGTCCAGCTAATAAAGATACTTAAAGCCATCATGTTCATTAATTGTTTGACTCCGTAAGCAGTGACTGGTTGGAGCTGTCGTCCCTGCACCTCAGAGCAAAACTGGAAGTGCAATCACACTGTCAGCACAGACTTAACTTACTACTTCAACTCCACTTTAGAAATTAAGATAAGTGGCTCCAATTTTGTGCTGTCAGTCATTTTAACACTAGGTATCACTTTGTCCAACACATGATGAATGCAGCGTGTCAAAACAAGGAGAAGGAAAATGCAAAAAAAAAGATCATTTTCTGGCACTTCACAAGGTTTACTACATGTACATTTTTCTGCAAGATTAATAGAATCTTTCTAAAAATTATTTACCACCTTTTTATGTCCTGCTATTGGCGGAAATGTGTTCTTTAGTCAAAAGTACAAAACCAAATTTATTTGTAGTTGTAGTTTATGTCAGTTCTTATTAAGAAATTTCCAAAATGAATGCACAGAAGTAAATAAATATCAGTAAGGCATTAAATTTACAATATTGACCTGTTATATTAAAGGCTATTATTACAGTGTGTCTCGTTCACCCATTCACATGTTTTAGGTCTTACACATTTTTAGATCTATTTGATGAGATCCATGAAAGGCTGTTTCTGTTTTTAGATTTTTGTAAAACTCTGGAGCCTCAACTTAAGCCATAGTAGTCTGGCTCACAGGATGTACTTCGCTGGAATAATCCTGCCACTGGGCGACTATTCCAGTCCACATTGTCCTTCCTTCTACTGTCCACGTCACTGTTTTCAAACACCTCATCGCTACGACAACAGCAACCTCCGAGCTGCAACTACACACTGAAAACCGGAGGTTTTGATAAAGAGATACAGGTTTTATTTGGTGTTTTCTCTTCTAGGGATTTATTCAGTTTAATACCGCAGCTCAATTTGTTGCTGCATGCGGCTCATTATTTTTTGTTTTACTTGGGGTTTCTTAGTAAGATGACTTACATCATGTTCACAGATCTATAAACAGATGATTTTCATTTATTTTGACAGGAGTCTGTCATTTCAGTAATTCTTTGTAATACTTTGTTCATTGTATTGTGTCTGTGTCCAGGTCTGGCTCTGACCTTCATCCTGGAGAACAGCTTCAAACCAGAGTCTGGATCTAGACCCGGTGTCCCTAAGATAGGAATCCTCATTACTGATGGGAAGTCCCAGGATGATGTGATCCCCCCTGCGCAGAGCCTGAGGGAGGCTGGGATAGAGCTGTTCGCCATCGGTACGAGTCGACACCCCAACCAAAAAACCACAACAACACCAGCACCAACATCAACACGACAGCATCAACATCAACATCAACACCAACATCAACAACACCAACCACACCGACACCATCAACACCAACATCAACATAACACCATCAACAACAACAACATCAACAACAACCACAACATCGTCACCAACATCGTCACCAACATCGACACCAACATCGACACCGACATCGACACCGACATCGACACCATCAACACCATCAACACCAACATCAACATAACACCATCAACATCAACAACATCAACAACAACCACAACCTCGACACCAACATCGTCACCAACATCGTCACCAACATCGACACCGACATCGACACCAACATCGACACCAATATCGTCACCAACATCGACACCAACATCGTCACCAACATCGACACCAACATCGACACCAACATCGTCACCAACATCGTCACCAACATCGACACCGACATCGACACCGACA
>JAPQRN010021886.1:0-30667 GCA_037367275.1 Coranthus polyacanthus | reverse complement strand
AATGTGGTTATAAAATACCTATGTATGTATATGTAATGGAGGCAAAATATTAGATTTTAAACTTTATAATCCAAAATGAGTCATGAGTCAGTGCATTGAACAGAAAAGTTCACTTATGATAAATAACTATAAATAAAAAAACACAATATAAAATTTTAGTGGCCGATTAAAATCAGCCAATCGATATGTTGGTTGAGCTAATGGAAGAGGCAAACAAGAGGAAATGACTTCAGTGAAAGTTTTGCATTTTAATTTAGAGCTAAATTTAATTAAAATACATGAAACTGACATTTACATGACACTCGACCTATAGTATCACCAATCCATCAATCGGTCCACCCAGCCAGTCTGCACTCTTGGTCAGGGCTGTGAACAGAATTGTAATGATGTTTTAGTTATGGCTGACTGCATAATACTGCAAAATGCTCCTCAGGGCCCTCTCCTAGGGAGGCAGTTGTTGTGCATGCTCAACGTCATTATTCTCTGTCTACCCACTCTGCAACTTATCTACTGTGAATGGAGAGAGAGGGAGCAGAAATGCACAGTAAGTGAAGGAGATTGCTGGCTAATACAGAACCACAGGCACTTGTTACTTGGAAAGGTAGCTCTCTGGCTGCACACACACAAAAAAAATGCATTTTCAGTAGCTTAGCCCTTAAATGCATCATCTCCACATGAGCAGACAGACACATAAGCCTATTGTATTCTTTCAATACTTTCTTGCCATGTCAACATAGTGTAGCAAGACAATGCTGTATTCCTCATTAGACTCACAACTGCTTTAAGTCACCTAATGCCAGCTTATGAAAAGCTTGCTTATGAGTCATCACTATTTTCCATCGCCATCATACAAATGGCTCTTGAAGACCAAATATAGATTATAATTATGTATTGCTTAATTGAATTTTATAAAGGTAGGTATTAATGAAACATGGATACAATGGCTTGTGTTGCGATGGGCCAGATGAATGGATTTCTTTCTAATTAGAGTATGCTTTCCATCAGTAGTGGGTGTCCAGATTTAATGGATGGGTATTCATTCATTGGTTTGTCAATTAAAAAGCAGGAGAGTATAATCAGTGGTGAAGGGCTCTGCCTCTCCAAAGCTTGCTGTTGACTCATACTGTTCTGATAAAAAGCTCAGACAATGGCATACAAACAGGGGGCTCATGCACACACACACACACACACACACACACACACACACACACACACACACACACACACACACACACACACACACACACACATACAAGATAGTCATTAGCCAATTGTCTTTTTTTGTTACTTTCATACATGTTTAGAAATTATTTATTAATCATTGCTCACACATGCAAACTGTATTGATAGCTTAACTTTAACACACAGTCATGTACTGTACATGAAATGAAACCTGGAGAATGTGTTCTACTGGCTTTTGCGTGTAAGAAAAATGTTAATCCACTCAAGTATCACAATATCACATTTTGTGATGCTGTATTGATTCTCAAACAGTTTTAGTGGTTTTTAATTAATAGTTTACATGCAGAGATTCATGGCAGTGGTTTTTTATTGTGTTTAAATCCCCGATAGCAGTGTTGCAATTAGATTTTCAGCGGTATACTGCTTCAAGGTATATGAAAATTGATAGTTATCATACCGTGTACATTTGCTTATCTACGCCACTGAAAAAAAATGCATCTGGATATAGAATCTCACCTCTGCATGCATATTATTTTTCCTCCATTCATGCTGCTCAAAAGGTAGGAAGTACAGTTTGATTTATTTTGAAATAGATGAAGCTTCAATTATAACATTAATTAATTCCTTTAAAGGTCATTGTAACTGATAATAATAATAATAAATGCGTGATGCCGTGTTTCCAATGATTTGACTCTCCAGTCCAGTATAAAAGAGACACCGTTTTCCTAAAATAAGATATTAAAAAATATATCACCTTGCTTTCAGTATTGCAATATATTGCAGTACATTGAAGCATAACCACTTTATCATGATACAGATCATCTAGATTCTTGCTAATATGCAGCCCGGGTTGGTTTTGTGACAAGAATCCCTGCTTCACAACAACAACAACAACAGTGTAACAACAGTGAAAATATAGGCTTTAAGGTTTTCTGAAGTAAAATATTTCAGATGGATGGATGATGGAGGAGAGAAATGGATGACTTGTTTTATGGAGGGGAAGAGGAGGTCAGTCGAAGGGAAGGAGAGAGATGAATCATGCCAACAGGAGCTCAACTAAGCTGAACAGAGGAACCTTTGTCTTCTCTATTATCCCTTTCACAGAGATGAAAAATCTCCGGTAACTGAAAATTGTACCTTCTGTGGATGTCACAACATTATCACCACTGTGTGAAACAACAACACCAATTTAAACGTTTCAGCTGATTTTAGAATAAAATGGCATAATGTCAAGACAGAATGTGATATGGGAAAAAAGCAAGAAATTCTTAAATTATACATTATAACAAAAATATCGATAAAAATTACATTGCAGCTCTCTCTCTCTCTCTCTCTCTCTCTCTCTCTCTCTGTGAGATTTAACACTTATTTTTGTGAGAGGAATTTGAGCTGTTCATACCGTAGTGTTCTCATCAAAAGGAATCCATTACATTCAGGTGGACCACTGCGGTTAAATCTGCTCACAGCAGATAAAGTAAATCAAAACTATTGCAGTGTAGCTGATAGCACACGCTGCCTACCAGTGGGGCAGCACAACGTCCTTGCTTTCCTCTCCAGGTTTGTTATTGAAGATACTTCAGTCCATGACGAGTCTCTCAATTTCCAGCCTATCTGACATTAGTCTGAACTGACCTGTACCAGGAGATGGAACCGTAATGAAAAGCCGTGTATTGATTTGCTCTCACTCATATACCTATTTGTGGTGATTTAGTTGGTGTGTGGTGGAGGCCAGCCTCAGAACCATGGTACCCACTTTGCCCACTAGCACTACAATCATTTGTTCCTTCGACTCTGTGTACAAAGGCTTCTGTTTGTCGCTTGAGACCAAATAAAAGTCACAGCACCCCTGCTACTACATTTCTGTGTGAATTTGTGTGTCTCTGTGTGTTTTTTAGTGTATGTCAGAGCCTGGCTTCATCCCATTTTATCAAGCTGTTTTCTTTTGGCTCAAGAGAGAAAAATAACCAAGTAGGTAATGTGGATTGCCATGGTTACAGTCTGGGCTGTTGGAAATGTTCCATATAGTTGCTAAATCTGAACCCTTTACACTGAGGTTAAACATGACAAACACAATACCGCACATACTGTTTTTCTCTTCCCAGTCACTGGTTTCCACAATTAAACTGCAGCCCTGATAGATTCACTTTTATATTACCGTTGTTTTAGTTGGGGAATTTCCCTGGTGGATATATCATTTGCATTTCATAAAGCACAGAAAGAAGTCACGTTTCTCTCTTTTCCAGCGCACACGTTACCTCTGCGTCACGGCACACTCTTTTTCTCCTTCTGACTCTGAAGAAACAATCCTCTCAGCTCCACATGTAATTGCCTAGGTAACCACCAGCCAACTGAAATATAGTTTTTTCTTTCATCTTAAGAGTAGTTGTTATACATTACGCACCTGCCGTCACGTTTGTACTTGGCCTTGAGCATGTATTTATTCACTGTGACACTAATACAGAGGTGTGTCTGTGTGTGCACGTATCTTTTAATGTGCATGATGATACAGGACAAATAAATAAAAGCTGCACTTATTGGCTACATTTGCAAAGAAGGAATCGGCTGGTGTTGAAGTCAGCCTGCAGCAAAGGAGGAACTCATTACCATGTATCTGTTAGGATGAGGATAAGAGGTGGGGCGATGAATTTACAGATTCAGCTGCAGAAACCCCAGGTTGTGTGTGTGTGGGCGGATTCTCTGTGGTATAGTGTGGCATTGTGGGATCGCAGTGTCTTTAAACTAGAAAGCGGCTTAATTGGTGGGTATGAGTGGGCAGAGGGACTGTAAGGCGACTCTAAGGCCAGCGGTGGAGGTTTCTGTAGAACTAAGAAACAGTAGCCGGCTGCCTTGGATGAAAATCAAAAGCAGAGCCATGTAATTGGGCAGGGGGAGTTGTGTGGGGGAGTGGCAAGGAGGGGATCAATCCCTTACAGCCTGCTTCTTTGCCAGCATTCTGGCAATCAGTACGCCAGTGGACTCACTATACAAACACATTATGTTTGGGATGGACTGTAATTGCTAATGAGGCAGATGGCACCAACATCATAGTTTTGCATAAGAACTTCAGTGCATAGAGTGAAGTTCAGATCTTGCAAATAGTTAGTAGGGCTTAGATGATAAAAAAAAGTTTGCACTGATTAATTACTGATACAGCCTAGTGAACAAGTTAAAGTAATGAGGCAGCTCTTAAAGGCAGACGCAACACATGGGAAGACAGTGGAATTATTGTCTTTCCCTCCTATGTTCTCTTTACTGAAATTAGCTTTTAATAATTTTCCATCTTATCACGTGTTACTGCTAGTTCTTGTTTTTCATTGTTTTGTATTTTAATGAATGCGATGATTCTTAATGATCTTTTCGTTGACTGAATTGTCTTGTCATATTTATTGTCTGTTTTGTTCCTTTTACTCAGTTATATTGCAAATGAGCAATTTGAGTCTGTTTGATTATTAAGGAAAATGCACAGATTACTGATCATTTTTGAAATGTGTATTTTATTCCAACTCAAAAAATACAAACTTAAACTTGAAGTATAAAAAAAAACTACACAAAAAAAATGTAGCAACTTTCATTTTTCACACAGCCTTTTACAGTTACATAACACATCCTGACATAGTGATTGCGACTCGATTAATTTTGCAGCTCTAGTTTTTATGTGATATGTCTTGGGCCACATTGTATTTTAGATTTTGCCATTCCCCTGCAGTGGAACTATAAGCTAGCTAGCAGTTATGGGTCGTATGGGTTGTTGCTCCACTGGTGGAGTTGACCAGTCTGATCACACTGGGCTTTTCAGGAGGGAGCAGCCTCTTTTGGTTCCTGTTTTTACAGGAAACATACAAAAGCAAATGGCATTCTGCTAGCAGTTTTGTGGGGGCTTAATATAAAAATTGAATGAATGAATGAATGAATGAATGAATGAATACTCATCAGCAAAACGCTAAAAGATTAGTGTGTTGATTTAGTCCTAAGTTTGTTTGTACATTCCAGTATTCAACATTAAAATAATAGAGTGTAAAATCCTTTAATGGTAGCAGACTAAATTAGAAAATAGTTCTAAGTCCCATGCTTCTGCACATACTGTACTGTGCATGTGTTTTGTGCAGTTTTGCTCACTTGAAGCAAAACCAATATCGACTGTGTAATGAGATTTGTTGCGGAAATATGCTGTATAATGACAAAAAAAAATTATTTTAGCCATATTGGCTGTTCCTTAACCTATTTTTCTCTTCATAAAAACCAAATAGTGATCCGAGTTTTAGCTTACTACCCATTTACCACCGTAATCAAAATTGATAGGGATGTTAGGGATGTAATGACAGTTGATTTATTACAGGCACAGTGTTTCTCATTTATTGTCACAACCTGCTGTCCAGATGCCACCATCCTATAAAGGCTGACACTGATTATAAATCTGCCCATTGATTGACCACATTAAAGCCCAATGGTCCATTTGTAATTTTAGCTTTAATGGTGAAACGGCCAGAACCGGTGATGAAGTTTCCGCTTCTGCTGTCTTTCCAGTTTTCCTGTTAGTTCCTGGCCATTAGGGTGCCCAGAGCTTCATTAGAAGATATTAAGGTTCCTTTAGTGGAAATGGTTTGGCATGGGTTTGGGTGGGTAGGAGGGTGGAAACATAATGAAACGTTTCTTTCAGAGGCTTATAATGCAGAGAACAGTGGGGAGTGCCTCAGAGGCACTTCTATCATCAGCTGAGTTTTGTTGTGTTGTCTTCATTTTAAAGATCCATGGGGTGATTTAACTCTGCAGTATCATCAAGCCAAGAAGTGAAATTCCGAATTCATAGGCATCATAAATAGGATGATACACAGGTTATACCATGCAAATATTAATCCATATTTATAGTCACATAAACTGTTGTATTAGTTAATAGCCCAGTCCTTTATCCTCTTTTCCCTCCATGCATTGCTTGACAGATAAATGTAGAAGGACATTAGTAAAGTGGGGCCATTATGACGGGTACACAATGACCAACACTATAATTTGAACATTTTCAATGACAGGGCTATCAGTGGGGTTGTTTGGGAAAATAGTCATTCATTGAAGGAAGAGGACATGTTTTCACATTTTTTGTCAGAATAAACTGTAGTTACCTAATTCGGGGAAACTCACACAAAACATACAGCTTTCTTCTGCTACGGTCCAGTTTTTTTCTAAGAGTCGATGCTGCCTTTGATGTCTTAACAGCTGTTCTGCTAGGGTTTACCATTCGTGTTACATATTATAGTGTCATTTGATGAGATTGCCTTTGTTAAGGATCAAACAGACATGGCAGAAAGAAAGGAAATTGCGTGTGATACCATTATTATTAGCTAATAGCCTCTTTTGTAGTACACCACTGCACGCCTCATCAAAAGAACCTGAATGCAACGTATAGAGTTCAGCCTGGTACATATCAAGATTTTTCAAACACTCAAATAGTCAAAAAATCAAATAGTTGATATTTTATTGTCTCCCATGTAAGTAGCACGTTCCTACTGCCAGAAGGTACATTAATAGCTGTTTGCTACTCACCATTAAACAACAAAAGAAGAAGAACATGTTACAACCAAACACCAGTAATGTGTGAGATTAAACCACAGATTCCCAAACGTGGAGCCAAAGCGTTGCCCCCTAGTGGCTAATGTTAGTCAATGGGACCTGGGCCAAACTATACGTTTTTTCCCCATAGGTGATTTCTTTTTTTAAAATAGATTTCATCAGGCTGAGTCATGTTCTGCTTGTCATCTTTCTGATTAAGTTATTTTTACTAAGTGATTTGATGATATACTGTAAAAATGAGTGATTGACAGCTGTAATGACCAGTCACCGTTAAGACTCTGTTAGACACGCTGGAGGAAGTGAATCAGGCAGCCGGCGGGCGGACATCATTTTTCTGTGTCTCTACTGACTCTGGCAAAATGCGTCACAGAAGCAACGTGGCAGCTCCTTCAACTACAATATTTTGGCTTTACCTTTCCATAGTGGCAGGAGGCGGCATTGCTGCATCCATCTTATTATAAATTTACAAAACTTACTACAGGTGTCAAAAAATCTTTCAAAAACAGAGTCTCATAAGTCTCATAAGTAAAGCTAGCATATCATCATAAGAACCACAGATATGTACAGGGAAAAGTGTGAATGGCTTTCTTTTTGTCTTTGTCTCTGTGTGTGGTATGCAATCTTCCAATAATGTTTGTATATTCCCACTGAATATCAAATAGTATTCTTGCTTGAAAAGCCCTTCTTAATGCATATGATTTAAGTTTTAATAATTCACTATACTTATAACCACTTACATTCATATTTCAGGTGCATCTTAAAACATTTTACATAATTTCATCTCTTGCCATTACACTCCAGAGCATCCACTCTCGATCATTTTTTTAGTCATTGCCTTTCAGCCCATCACTTAAACACAACCCATCTGTGGACATATAGATGTAAAGGATAATTTCATAATGAAATATTTATGTCTCTCAGTATGAATTTCATGTACTATTCCCCTGAGTCTAGTATCGCCTTTGGCTACGCTGACCACTTAGCTCACTGTGCTACAACACCTCTCTCTCTCTCTCTCTCTCTCTCTCTCTGTCTATCTGTCTCTCTTTGACAACAGCTTAGTTGACATGTCTACATACCTCTCAGTCAGGCAAATGTCTAGGGCTGATATGCCCATATGAATAGTATTTCCCATTTCGCCACAGCCTATCACAATCCTCGGCAAATGGAAATAAACCATCTGGCAGCCGGGCCCCTCCACAGGCAGCGAGGAGCCGCGCCACTTGCCCCGTGTCCCATCTCGGCCCTCAATGAGAATCCATTCAGCTATTGTCACACAGGAAATGGAGCAACTTAACTGGAGAGCCCTGAAATTGGTGTAGTCTGAGAGGATTTATTGTGGCATGCTCCGTGTTTGATGTTTTATGTTTAGTAAACAGGGTATAAACATCTGATTTTTATGAATTTTTCAATTTGTAAATGTTGAATTTGTATTTGGGACAGATAGATTTTATCGTTTTTAGTTTTCCCACTTGCAACTTGTTTTGCTTTTTCACATTTTAACCTTTCAGTCAAATTTTTCTGGCTGCGTGAAAGTTTCAGTAAGTGTTTAAGTGTAAGATTTTTGTGGAAAAAACAGCCTAGAAATCAGTGTATAGGCTGTTATCATGGATGTAGGCAACTGAGATGGCCGTTACCTTGAAACTGAGTTTTCTAAACATCAACAAATAACTGTCTCCCTGTACAAAATCATTCAAACACAAGGTGTCCGTGTCATCATTTCCAAAAGTCGCCATTTCCGTGCATCCAGACTACAACATAATCCTGAAGTGTACAAACTAAAACAGGATCAGCAGCGTTTCCAAAAGTCAGAGTAGTGTTGATGCTAGGACAAACTGACATAGTGTTAGATTGTGTTTTTTTTTTTTTTTGTTTTGATACTTTTTTTTCGTAAAAAAAGATTTTCCCCCCATGAGTGGTATGGGAATCTTATAGGAAGTGAGTAAGTGTGACAAAAATGAAATCATGAAATTAGTATATTCATTTGTCATGACATTTGATTGAGATGCCACTGGGAGAAGGAAAGGTCCACAAGAATACAAAATGTAAAGAATGTGGTTGTGCTGTCGATGTGTAGTGACTATCACGTTGCTGACTTGAGTTGTTTGTCACAGAGACATTAATGTTAAATGCATCCTGCCAACATTGCTGTGTAACATAGTAAATTTCGCATCTCTACACAAGAATTTGGATAATGCTTCAGATGGGCCACATATAAATTGCACTGAAATGATCTATTGAGTATGTTTAAGTGCTTTTTTCTTGTCTCTTTTCCAAGACTAATTTGAATAGATGCTGTCTTTTCTTGATGTTCTTTCTGCACAATTCAGTTGACAGGGGTGACACTTTCTACCATTTTAAGTCCCCTAATGAATGCATTTATTCTTGTCTTATGGTCTTTATTATTCAATAATGCATCTTTAGACTTCTGCTAAGGGACACAAAAGCCCCAGCTACTTAAAATAGAAGGCCTTATGTTCTCCTATTTTGCCTTATAATTCATGATCCATCAGCTGAAGGGTTTCACGTAGCTCAATATATTCTCTGAATGCATAAAACAGGAAGCCTTTTATAATTTTTTCATTTTTCAAGAGCTCTCAAGTTTTTACCCTCACATCTCAGTCCATTTTCACCATGCCAACTCTGTCTCAAAGAAAGAGATTTCTACATGTATGCTCCAGTCTCAGAGAGCGACTTCTTTCGGTGACCTCCATCCACTAATCCCTGGACCTCTACTTAACACATTGCTGATCCCTCCTCATTTGCTATCTATCGTCTTCTCCCTTTCCCACCCTGTCATCTTCGTCCAGCATGTCTAGATTATTAAACCCAACACATCCTAATCCCCTCATCCTCCTATTCCACAGCTGCCTCCCAGATTGGTCATCAGGCCACTACATTCTCAGTCTAGGGCAGCCCAGGACCTTGGCTCAGCAGCTCTTTATCACAGCTGGGCCTAGCCTCAAGACTTCCGCGCTGCTCAGTCCACTAAAAGTAATCACAGTTTTGGTTCTTTTGAGCCGCTAATGATCGTAGTGCGTTAATAACCAAAACAGCAAGCTTATCCGTGTAAGATTAGTTTGTGCTCCAGTTACAGTGAACCAGTGAAAGATGACAGATCATAGCCTCATAAATCTTAAAGAGATGTTTGATTTTCACATCATTGTACCCTAATTGCTTTTTCCAACCCAGTTGCTAGAAAAACTGCGGCCACTGTATATTTCTGCAAATCACAGATGCATATAATGTTAACGTTTGCGTAGCTAAAATATGTGTCATATCAATATATATGTGTATATCTACATTATAGTGCTTTATCTAATCATGGCCCTTTTCAAGCATGTTCGTCAGAGATTACGTTCAAATGTAATTTAGTTGTTTTTATGGTCAGGTTTAGGCACTGAGGACACTGTTTGTGTCCTAGATAAGTCCTAGATTTTGTACATCTATCATCCACCCTAACCACCTCCTGCCTATTAAGGAAAGCAGGTACAATACTAAAGTGGATATGTATATAGAAATGTTAATATGAAACATATTTTTGGTTCACAAATGTTGTCACTATACGTGTTTTGCAGAAACATACAGCAACAATGTTTCTCCCAGTAGATTCTTCTTCACCACTAATTCACATTTTCCTCTGTCATTCTTTCTTTACTCTGCCTCTGTTCAGGGCAGGTTTTGGACCTCTTTTAAATGTGATTACTGCAGCTTGTCACACATTCACTTAATGTCATTATTGTTGGTGGTGCACAGGGAGGGTGCAGAGAAGCCTTTGATTTTTTTGGAGACACAATGTGCAGTGAGGAAGAAACAGAGGGGCTCATGAGATGGGGGGGTGCCATCACTGCTCAGCCACATCAAAGGATTCCTCAGCAGATGTTTCTAAACAAGATGGCTGCCAGGTCAGCTTTGTCAATTACCTCACTAATAAGAAAAGGTCGGTGTTCATGCAGTATGCTCAACCGTGTGGGAGCAGGTTTTGCTCAGTGGGCAGTTTTCTCATGATCTTTAAACTGTTAAATGGGCATAAGGCATTTTATTTCAATTGTTTGAAGTGTCTTTCGAACAGGGAGAAGGGATGAGATGAGTATTTGTCGTGCGAGGCCAGTGAATTAGTGACTGCCCCCTGCTCTCACTCTTCAAACAGTCAAATAGAGAAAAGAAGAGTTAAACTGGTTCGCCTATGGCTTTGTTATTTTGCTTCTATGGCAGCTGTCATCCTCTGTTTTAGAGGAGGGAGCAACAGGGAATAATAATCTGTGTTTGGTATGTTTTGGGCCTGAAGGCCTGACAGGCCTAATGGTACATGGGTGGCCAAACCATGTCTGACGGAATGAGGCCATCAGATTCATATTTGGGATTTTAGTGCAGCAGGCTATACATTAACACTTATCCTGCTGAGGTGACAGTCAGCTAAGTGTTGATTCTGTGAACAAAGAGTTGTTCATTAAGAACTTCAGAGCCTCTACTATTACTGCAGCCTCAATGCTTTTGCTTCTGCTCTTCTTTCTACTTGTAAATATGGACACAGATGGCATCAAACAAAATGTTACGCAAACATTTCTGCAGCCTCCAGGGTTAATAAATCTAGATGCTTAACTTCTGGTCTGCCCCAAAAATGATTCCAGACCCATTTTCTTAAAAAAGCCACACCAGCCAGGTGCATCCAAAGTTTTGTCTATTGAACAAACTCATAGTAGTAGAGTTATTATATGAGTATTTATAGTTGTTTATAGTTTAGTTTATTATTATTAATAGTACCCATCCAACAGGAACATATTGCTGCAGTGAAAGTAGTTTTGCAAGATTCACTGCTGCTGTAGCAACCAGTCTTCCAGGCTCCATTATTCAACAATGCAGGCTGTTGCCTCTAGAAATGACATAGGCAGCAACATTGTCTCATGCATACAAATGGGATGGTTAGCATGTGATCCATCCTCAAATGGATTGCACTCTCTGGGTTGAGCAACAAGAAAAAATATTGTAGTGGAATTAAAGTGCTCCCCCACTCCCCATGACTAAATGTGAAATGACACAGTCAGACGGACAGTATACTTGACGTGCTATTTGTTCACCAAGAGCATAAGGAAGCTGCTCACACGGTCAAGCGGTGGCTCTGCTCATATTTCTGAAATGAGAGAGGGAGGGAGAACTAGAGAAAAGGACTGCATGCAACTCCAGCCCTTCTCCTCAGCTACATGGCTAGTTGCTATAGCAACATGACTTCGCATTCCTTTTCACCTGCCGTTTTTGATCAATTCTCACTCTTGCCTCTCCTCACCAACCTTCCTTTGTCCTGAAATGCCTCACCACTGCGGCTGACTTTTACAGAGGACAGCTGCCATGTTGGCTCTGATGTTTTTAATATAAGCTTCACCGATGGCAATTAATGTAGTCTTCCTGTCATTATGGCGTTCTCACTTCGGTTCTCAACATAAGCACTTCATCCTACCAACTGCTATGGCACAGCGCAGCACCACAGTGGCCTGACTCTAAATTCCTATAGTGAAATAAGTCCCACGTTGTTCTGCAATGTCATTATCTGCCCACTAATGCTGATTACAAAATTTCTTTAATTCAGCAGGCTTTCTGTGTGGCAACGCTACTCCTACAAAACCAACTGCACCCCAAGCTAATGATTCATCTGGAGCCAGGAGTCTCTGGAGTATCCCTGGACCTCCAGCTACAGTACAGTCCATCATGGCAATATAGACATATTACTGATGTGTCTGACAAGACTTGACTAGACCTTCATTAGAGTCAATGGGCAGTCATACCTCTCTGGAGATTTAGAAGAAGAATAAAGGAAATTGCATAGCCAGAGTTTAAGGTCCAGTAAATCAATGCTCTTCTTCACTTGAGGTGCGAACCTAACTGGTGAGCCAAAGAAAATGTTTTACCTTGGTGGACAATAAAGAATTATTCTATCTAACATTTTTACTGAAAAAATGATAGAATCTTCTCTTTTGCAGTAACATGTTTTTGACATGACAACTAGATTTACTAGCCCATTGTGGCATTTTACTTACTTTTAAGCAAGCCTTGGTGTCCAGCCCTTTATCCTGCTTTGGTAAAAATTAAAATCATTCATAAACTCAATAAATACAAAACCTAAAGAAATATGCCCATTTGAGGGCAGGAATGATGTTATATCCTTTACCAGATCATCCAGGAGGACAGAAGAGAGCAGTGTTCAAAATCAGATACATAAAGTGAACCTGAGGCAATGCATGTGAATGAACATCACAACATCAGTGTGATTTGTGATAATGTGATTTTCTTTTTGAAGGGTTCATTGCACTTTTTTGTTTTTGTAAGTGTTTGTAATTTGTAAGTGTCTGTATACAGCTTCGTAATGGCATTTCATATTTCCTCCTTTGACAAGCACAATAGACTCAGAGCAGATGAGGCACACCGGCCTTGTAGAGCTCATATTTTTCTGTCCAGTCATCTGGGATGACTCAGTTTTTACTGTAAACTGTTTGCCATCTTTCTTCAGTCATTAAACATTACATCTGCCTGCTTACTTCCCTTCCTGAACATAGTATGTAGAAATCTATGGTAGCAACGGAGGACCCAGGCACCATTATCCCTGTTAAAAAGTCCCCTTAATAAAGAATAGGCCTATTGCCCCCCCACCCCTAGGCCTGGATGGAAGCCTCTCGTGATCTGAATTCAGACTGGAGTCCCTGAGTTGTTGACCACTGGTTTAGGTGAATTTAGATACCACACACAGCCTGGGTAATAAATTCGAAGTATAAGAGTATGTGTCATGACTTCCATCATGTGCACTACATTTTCCTGCCATGGTATAGTACTAATTAGCTTGTTTTAATCAGGCAAGTGAAATGAAGAGTTGTGTACGGGGCTCTGCGTAATGGGTATATAGATGGATAGTGACAGTCAGTCCTGCGTGAGTAAAGCAGGCATACAGGGAGTAAAGCCTGTGCTGGAGGCACTGAGGCATGATAACTCGGCTCTCACGTTAAAACCAATTACTTTTCAGTTCTATCTTATCTGCTCATAGTTTTGTTCATATGTAGTAAATATCTATGCACTGTGACTAATGCTAATCATTCATATACATTTACAGACATAGGGCACACAGTGGTTTGTCGCATTGATTTATGTGATTACTCATGTTGATAATGCATTTTGTAAGAAACACATTCTATATTCTTATCTCTCTCTCCCATACATATGAGAACAAGTGCAAATTGTGAAATGAAATGTGCTTTTTCCATTCTTCCTCCGTCCTGTTCAGTGCCTACAGCGCAGTCATGCAAGCACCTAATGCACATATGAATTTTCACAGAATAGCCAGTCATTACACTGACGCATTATGAGGAAACAGTCTACAGCTGGGTTTTTTTTTTTTTTTTTTTAATAAAATGTCTCTAATGACTTTGCTGTGTAGATGGATAATTAAATCCTCTTATTGTTCTGTTCTGCTTAATAGCATTGCATTGTGGACCGTGCATAGTGGTGAACTCACTGGAATTATGAAGGTAGGGGATGAAGAAGTAAAATGAAAATAAATATGGTTTCTAAAGTGTCAAAGAGGGTAAGGAAAAAAATGCAGAGCCACCGTGCTGCATAAAAGAACTACTTTGTGTTTACAAGGAAGAAAACAAATAAGAAAAGAGCTTTGTTACTCTAAATTATTGTACATGGTATGACAAGGTGGCACTAATGTCCCAGCTCATTAGCACAACATCTGGAGCAGGTCACACAATCCTGCCTGAAAGCAAACAGTGGAAGTGACAGGAAAATGCTCTCTGGTCTATCACTGGGGACTAGTATTTGGCACCACATACATATGCATTCATGCAGAGTACACAATCATGTACACACATGAACAGGATAAGTAGGTAGGCAAATGCAAGCTTAAAAACTACACTGGCGACAGTATCTTCTGGGTTTCCACTGAAATGAATAGAATTTCACCAGATCTGTGATCTAACTAATAGTAAGACTTACATGTATCTATGGCAGAAAGCTCTCTTAAAGGCCCAGTGTGTAAGTTTAAGGGGGATATAGGAGGACCTGATTGCAGAAATGGAATATATTATTCATAATGATGTTTTGTTTAGTGCATCAACATGTGAAAGTAAGAACCTTTGTGCTATCGTTTGGATTCATATCTACAGTGGGTTGCCTTCACAGAGTCCGCCATGGTTCTCTGCCATGTTTCTACTGTAGCTCAGAACTGACTTCCTCTTCTTCTTTTTTCCATTTCATACCAGGTGACATACAGTGTTATGGTGCGTTACTGTCACCTACTATGTCTGAGAGTTAATATCCTCTCACTAAAAAGACCAGAAAGGACAAAACAAACACTGGCTCTAACAAGGGCCTTTTTTTTTTTTGCAGCCATCGTAGGGGAGACTTGATGCGTGAAATTCTATTGGTGACAATCTGCAACCTCACTGCTAGATGTCACTAAACGTTACACACTGCACCTTTTAGTGAGACTAATATTCACTGAATTGTTGAATTTGTTTTTCAATCTTGAGAAACATTTCTTCACAATTTTAACACGTAAAATATATTTTACTGACAAAATACAGGCATAGTATTTATTAAATACCGGCATAAGTATTCTGGAAAACATTATGACACTTACTCAGTCAGGCCTGGATAGTTACCTTTGACTGTCGATCGACTGTCTCCTTAACCATTTCAACTGGTTAATGCACTTTCTAAAGACATTTTCTCTCTTGTTCCACAATAACATTAAACCATAAAGAAACCGCAAATTATTATCTATATTCTTTCCTTATTTTTGACAGTTGATGCCACTGGTTAATGTAACTGACTGCTGCCATGGTAACAGAGGTCTTTCTGTACTTAGCCTGGGTGTAAGGTTGCCAACGTTTTAGGCATAAAATAGTCAGACTTTACTTCTGGGAAACTGTCTAACTTGCATTAGACTAATTTAAGAGAAAAGATTGAGACTGGTCTGACACTAGATATGTGTCAGATGTAAGACTACAGACTGCTACTGATACGTGCAGACCACGCTCAGCGACATCTCCTGTGTCACCACACCTGGGTTCTTCAAAATGATTCGAGTAAAGCACGGAAACAAAAAGCTAAATGTCTACGTGTGTACAGCAAACATTGGAGATTCCCGTTCTGATGTGAGGCAGCATCCATACAGACCAATATGTGATAGAGGAGACGAAATATATGGAGAAACAGAAAACAGTTAGAGTTTCCTTTCGATGAACCTTCATTCCCTCGCGTTGCTGTTACAGTCCCACTGTGGGTTGTGTGAAGTGAAACAAACAAACAGACCTGGGTCAAAATGTCTTCAGGTAGTTCTTGTTTTGAAGTATTTGGGCCCCAAGGGAGAAAACAGTGAGTGTCAGGAAGTTATGGAGAGTTTGGATTCAAGGTCTGAATACTGGGACACCGCAATTAACAGCTCTGACTGAACTGTAATGTGCTTCTTCAAGTTAGATGCAGTGATTTTTTTCAGGCTAGTTTGATCCTTTTTGGCAAAATGTCGAAGGCCTGTTAGAGAAATTATACATTAGATTTGTATGTATGTATGTTTCAAGCGGTCGGTGGACTTTTTTCATGGAACAGTAATCTAAGCTAAACTAAGGAGTTGTCTCTGGTATCAGATGCTTTAGTTTGTTAGAAGCAAGGGTTTTGTTTGGACTAAATAAAGGACATGGACCATTATCATTAGCAGTAATAGCCAGTGTGACTGAACAGAGAATGAAAATTGCTACCTACAGATGGATGTACAAATGGATCCAGCACATTACCGTTGTCACTCCAAAGCATGTGCAAACTGAAATGAAACGATCTTCTTTCAGGCAGTGATTTACCTCATTAGGAAACGAGGGAGCTTGTCAAATTTCCAAGGGAAATATTTAAAAATGATGCAAATTGTAGAGAAATATGAAACAGAAAAGACTTACATGCAGCTTAGACATTTCAATCAGTTTAGATGTGAACTAACCAAAAAGATACAGTCTTTTCTGAATGTTAAATAGCACACATGTTTTTACTACTGACATTAACGTTTAAAATGGTGGATATACTGTATGAAGTTCTATTTTACCACCACAGCTTTCAGACAGGTCAGAAGACACAGATGCAGGGTGAGTTTTTGGTCAACTCTCACTTTTTTCATTGTCTCTTGGTGAGTTTTCCGTTGGCAGTGCCCCTCATGGCAGCCTCTCTCTGGTTACTACACCACTATGCCAACCTTCAACTATGTCAGTCAGCAGCAGCAGCAGCAGCAGCAGCAGCAGCAGTACAGCTAAGTAGGTCACGCTGCAGTCACACCGGCTTCCCGGGAAGAGAAGAAGAAGAAATAGAGAGAGAGAGATAGATGGGAAGCAAAAGAAGAAAAATACAAATTAGAGATGGAGAAGGCGAAGATGGTTTAAGAGAGCAGATGATGCAGAAGATAAAGGCATCAGATGAGCAAAGAAAGAAGGGCTAAAGAGAAGAAGGAGAAGAGACAAGCCAATAGATCAGGACTGACTGAGGAGGGATGGCAGCTAAGGAAGAACGAGGAAGAAGAGTCACGAAAGTAACAAAGCTGATTTATAGATTACAATTCAGGAAAATAAAGAATATATTTCAAGACTGACAAGGATGCAACATAAAATGGCAAAAAGGGCAGCAAGGAGACTGGCAAAGAAGATGAAGATGGTGTGAAGCGATAGTGAGACAGATAAAAGAGAAAAACCTGATGCTGTCAGGCAGCATTGTTATTTAGTTTCCAGTTTAACAACAAACACTTGTGTGCCATCTTAGGCATTATTTTCTATGTTCAACTGAGCCATTCAGTGAGAGCACACAACTTAGGAGAGAATGTGCTGCATGTTTAGTTAAAGTTTATTTGCAATAAAAATCATCAATCGAGGTTTCTTGAATAAAAAATGTTCTGAATATTAATGTTCAGGATTTCTTTTAAAAATCCTCTTAATGTGGTCCAACCATTTTAAAGTAATGTTTGTGACTGAAAGTTCTTTTTTTTTTTTTCCTTTTTTTTTTTCTATTGCCTGCCTTGGTTTACTATTTTAGTGTCGATTGCAAATAAGCTACAGGATGACATTTTGGGCAGAAGGATTACAGTGATTTCCCATGCCAGCTCGCATTGCGTCAAAAGCTTACAGCAGTGAGTCATCTGTACTAATTCTGTGACTTTACTAAGAAATGCATACAGAACATGAATAGATCCATCATCCGTCACCACCTGTGCTCACATTTTTATGGACTATTGACTTACACAAGCTGAGCCTTTCAACTCTTATGCTGTGTATGTCGTGTGAAAACCAAAATCTATATCTATAACTTTCTGCAAAGAAGACAAGGTATAATGTTGCATTTGACATTCTATGACTGTGCATGTTGCTGCAATTCATAATTATTTTCACAATAAAATATGCTTATGACAATGAAAATCATTTTTAATCAGCTTTTTGGTTATTCACATGTCAGAAAATTGTTTAAAAAGTGTTCCAGCATAATTCCCCAGAGCTACAGTTAACATAATTAAATTCCTTTATTCTCACTCTAAACCCTGTAAACTTTTGGTATTTTTCCTTGACTTCAGCTACCAATTTGTTAAACATGTCGGTCACCTAAGCCTTTCGCCTTTGTTATCTAGAAAGAACTGTAATTGACCACAAGCAAAACATGAATATATCATTGAAATTACATTATACGTCATTGGTATTATGGATTCAATGGGTGAGTCCACATGTCAATAGATAAAATATATAGTTGAAATTTAAAGATTTCAGCTCTGATTGACTTCATCAAGTAACAAGCCTTTAACATCTTAAATAAAAAAATACAATAGCAGGGTTTCTTTGACTTGTTCATGGTATAATAAATGAAACGTGTAGATGAAATCTCAGCCGAGATAAAAAAAAATCTATAAAAATTATGTACTGTTCTCACTTTGGATAAGCTTATTTGTGTCAAGGGCACAAAGGAAAGCGGTGTTAAGATAGATTGACACACTAGTGGCTCTCGGACACTGGAACAATGCAGACACGTATCTTTAACAGTGACCTTACCACAGCTCAGCTAATGCAGCTGTGAGCTCTGATAAGGAGAAAGACATTTTTCTTTTCCGGAGAATACCTCTACCTGTGATCTACTAAGACAATACAACATCAGTTCTTTCTCCTTTACTTCTGGATTCCTTGCTACCGTCTGAGTACAAATCTGAGAGTGTCCTCGCTGTGCACATGTGACAATCCATACATACATGCATAAATGCACAGTTTCACAAACTTGAATCATGTTAACCAGACACTCTGTGACTGTTTAACATCCTCATTATGTTATTAATACCTGTGGCCGTGTCAATAGCCTTTAATGCCAGTGTCAACGCCCGCTAATGGAATCACTTACATCAGTGCAGGATCTCACACCTCCGTCTCCTTGAACTGTTTGTCATGCAGAGGGTGTGCAGTCCTCCAGGCCTCCTGCTCAGCTAACAGCAGGGGGAGGATAAGGAAAGAGTGAGCAGGGCAGGAAGAGAGGAAAATGGAAGAGAAGCAGGGGTCTGCTGCATTTTGCCAGTGTTGTACTGATTGCATAAGCTACCCCGCCAAAGGTGACTAAGATGTTGTCGTGCCATGTGTGCAGCAATCTGAACCAAACACCCAAATGACTTTAAACATTAAACTTTCACTTTCCTTCATCTGTCCTCTGTAAGCAGTGTGTCATCCGCTACAGCGGAAATAACAAGTCTTTAGTATTGTAACATAAAATTCTCATTCAGTGACCCATCAGTGAATTCAAAATGTCATGGCAACAGCTTCTCCATCCTCCTCACTTCTCTCTTTTTTATCGCAAGTTCATCTGATTAATATCTGGCCTTGGGCCTGTTGAATCTTTGCCACAGATGGTGACGAGGACGACAAAAGAAAAAAGTTCTATTCACCAATGAAACACCCTTTTATTTTATGATGTTCATTCATTATCAGGGTCTCTTTTATTTATATAATAATAATAATAATAATAATAATATATTAAATATTTATAATAATAATAATAAATATATATATATTACATATATGTATCTGCAGCTTCACCACTAGATGTCACGAAATATCACACATTTAACTTATAAGGCAATCTTCTGACAAACAAAGTAACCTGTTTTTTTGACTGGAAGTCACCTCGACAATAGACAGCAAGTGTAAAGGGTGATCCAGGAGACTTTGGTAGCCCTGCAGTAATTAGCCTCTTAAAACTCAGTCTCCTGGAGAAAATAGTTTTCTTCCAGCGCTTCCTTTCCAACATGGCTAAACTTAACAGCCTCTGTTTCCTGAGTGAGTAGTGGATCACATTGACCATCTGTCCAAGCCTACACTCACCAATTTAGGGCTTGAAAATAGGGGTGGAACAAAATATCAATACGGTAATAAATCGTATTACTTCCTCTTAGTATACCCCATTGATACACTGGCTCCAAATATCGATTTTAGTAAAACATGCAGGTGCTCTGAGTGGTTTCACCTAACCAGAGTCACCATTTCCTGTCTGTTAAAGTGGCACTAAGCTAAGACGTGGGTTAGGGGTTAGGGTTTGATCTCAGCTGGCAAATCCTGTGAAATTGACGCCACAATGCTTTTTGAACCCTTAGGTGTATTTTTCATCGTGATGTATCCTATAATTGTGTCGTAATGTATCACACTATATTGTGTTACCATCGTTATCATGGGCAACATATTATAATTACCACGAGTTACTCGATGATTACTACTAGAAAAAATGTTATTGTGGAGGTGCCTGCTTTGTAACTCCTCCTCTTACCAAAAACAAATTTGCTTCAGTCATGTTCATTCATTTTCTGTAACCGCTTAATCCTCTATCAGTCATGTTCTTTATCTTAAAAAATGTTCCTTCCTACTAAACTTTTCATGTCAACTTCAGAGATATTTTTGCAGTAAGCTGTTTTGTTTTTCGCTGCAACATATCTTCATGTACCTAGATGTTTTTTTTGTTTTTTTTCTGAGAGTCAAACTGAAAGACAGACAGGACTAATTTGTTTGGCTTGAACTGGCATGACTTTGGCTTGGTCGGAGGCAGTAGAGTGTGAAGGAGAAGACTCAGCTGTGATGAACACGGCACAAGTAAGTGCAGTGCTTAGAGTTCTTTAACATTGCAAGTCTCCTGCTGTTGCTAGGCTCTATTGCAGCCTATTTGTATATAACATGAAAGTTTTAGAATCGCAACGTACCTTTCCAGTTCGTAAATGTAAGTAGTAACGACATGTTGATGCGTTTCTTTTTAATTAGAGAATGGTTGCTGACACAGACATCTAAAAAATGTAAAACGATTAAACATTTATTTGGACCTCTGTTGAGGACGCAGCCTGTCTCCTCGATGGGACCAAGCTCAGAGACGAAACTAAAAATGATGTCTCATCATCCCAGCATCACTTATTGCTTCAGTCACAGACACTAAACTAGGATGAGACTCAGCCAAAAATAGTACAGTCACATCTTCTTCACTTATTTTAAAGTTTTAACTATGTGTCTTCTGGTCACACACATGTAATCTCTGCAAGCATGCTCCGTGTGTTCATCCTTTTTTTTTTTTTTTTTCCTTTGTAGATCTTGTAGGTCACAGGAGCACACAGACATCATATAAAAATCCCATCTTTGACTTGGATTATCTGCAACAAGTTTTTCATTCTAAGCATGTGTGTTTGTGTCTTCCTGTAGCAGTGTGACTTTTCTAAATGGGTACAGAAAGTAAACTGTCACTAGAAGCAAAATGGTGCAATTATTCTCCAGCACTGATTGATGATACGGCCAGCTTCATCTAATGTTGAGCATCCCCTGTACTAGATGCCCTTATGTTATGCAGTGAACACACACAGGTACAGGACAAACCCACACAGTGTCAAGTGCAGTGAAAATGCATCCAGCAGTAACTTGTTGGAAGTAGGCATTCGAGGGCAATACATCAAAATCCCTCTCAAATGCAAACACTTGCAAAGCCGACATGTTCATAAATCACCTGAGGAAACAGAGTTAGTGTGTGTGTGTGTGTGTGTGTGTGTGTGTGTGTGTTTGTGTGTGTTTGTTGCTTGTGTGCCCGTGATTCCTTCTCTGTCTTCCTCCTTTAGGAAAGCGACCTCTATTTACCTGTCATACATCGTTACCTCCTCCAATACACACACACACACACACAGTTACTGCAGTGCACTGCAGCAGCATCAGGTCATGGCTATTCATTCCATTTGTGTGTGCAGTGCCAAGCTCATGACCAAGGGGAATGGTCTAACGCTGCAACTGAGATGACATTAAGCAAATGCAAAACAAAATCAGAAAGACAGGAAAAGAGAGACTTAAAGAGTGTAGCTTTAAAATATCCAGAATCATCAAAACTACATGGCCACCAAGGACAAGAGCTTCCTATTTTATTCGGCTTTAAAAAGCACACAGAGGCTCCCACACATTCACACTTGGGGGTGGGGGGATGGGGGCATTTGTAATGCATGTAGTGAAAGCATAAAGAAGGTGTCTCCACTGAGGCGCTGTCCTTTGGTAGTTGTAGAGCCTTGGAGCAGAACAGATTTAGCCCGGCGCTTTGAGGTTCGGCTGCACCCGGCCAGCCTTTGAACTGTGCACGCGTCCAGCCTCGTGGCCCTTGCTAATTAGCATTTCACCGGCATCCATCTTCAAAGGCAGCGGGGAAAGCAAGGAGCATCTCGCATGCACATTCATATCAAAAGGGCTTCTGTCCTCGGCGGTGGGGTCTAATGTCACAGTTTAAAAAGCTGCTGCAGTTAAACGTTAAATGCGCTGTGTGCCCTCGCAGTTCTCTAGTCAAAACAACAGCAAGCCTCAAGGACAGTATTATCTAGTACAATAAAACTGTACACAAGTATATTAATCTTATAGATTGGATTAGAAGACTTTGCACAAATCAGTAGTGCATGTTTCTGTGAGTCTGCTGTGGGTTTAAATGAGCCTGTGGTCATGCCGTTTGCTCACAATTACTTATCATTAGCCTGCTTTCTAAAACAGAGCTGTGTTACTCTAAACCCACTCAGTGAGGCTGACAGTATTATATATTTAGCATTCTTCATCAACACCAACTAACAATGAATTTATCCTACTAAAAGGTACGTTCTGTTAGGTCTGGGCGATTAAAACAATACAGATAATTATTGTAATATCATTTTCCTTGGTAAAATTATAACAAATGTTAAATATATGTTCAATATATTATGCCATATACATATGCATGTCAAAAACCAATAGAGGGAGTCTACTTAACCAACCACATTCCACAGCCATAACATATTCAGTTGGTACAGTTAACCTGCACTTATGTGTTTTCTGTGAAATGTATATAATATAGCTGAAGTATACTTAAAACCAGACGCATATCTGTCAAGTGTGATCACTGGAAAACCACAGATGATGGGACTAGAGTACGAGCTGTTTAATGAAAGAAAAAAAAGAGAAGAGAAGGGATGATCTGAGGGCTTGAAGAAAGTGAGGAAGGAACATAGTATATAGGCCAGGGCTGAGGACACGAGGAGGCGGCACGAGAATTAAAGAAGAAGAAAATAATGTCGAAAAGAAAGGAGGAGATTATTGGCCAGATGATGTCTCTCGATGTGGCAAGGTTAAGCTGAGTGAGGCTGCGAGACAGAACATTGTGTACCATACGTTAGTCATATCTGACTCAGCAGTGTGATGTTTACTTCTGTGTAACATGAAGGAGATTGTTTCTGTCTGTTAAAGGGCTTCACTGTTTTCTGTTTGGCAGCATTATACATTTCTATTCCCTGAGGTGATGTGGCTTCAGAAATAATTAAGTGAGTGTTGAGCTTCTGTTCTTCTTTACCAAACTACTGTATACACATTTTTACAGTGTGTTCATTATGTACAGACAATCATCATTACGTTCACTTTCTACTGTACACAGAAATATTAAGGGCCAAATCCACAAAGAATGGATTGCACTGTGAATTGTATTCAAGACAGCAATCTGCTCCTCTTTAAGGATGTATTCACATATGCTTTTACAAACATAGCCCTAAAGTTTTGCACCTGATTGCAATTTGCCATCATTTTGAACTGGAGTTGCACAATGAGAGCTCTCCACAATCACAAACCAACTTTCGTGCATTTTGCTTTTTTTTTGCTTCTCGAGTATTTACAATCAATAACACAATCTACTGAAATGGACGTCAAAATAGGCTATTAATGCGATTCTGGCAGGTCTGAAACATATTTTGATTAACATTGATTAAGGTCTGAATCTTAAAATAATGTTCTTCGTATGTCATTGATTTCAATATTGTGGATTTCAGAGAAACATTTGTCCTGATGTTCCGTTTGGTTTTTAGTTCTAAGTAGCCGAAGGTCTGGGATAAGCCCCAGACCCACCTGTTCCCCCCAATGTCTAACTGAAGATTTTTCCCTTTATGTCATTAAAGATCATTCAGGCCTCACAAACTCGAAGATTTGAAGAAAAAGATGCTGACTGCTGACTTAGAGGCTGACTGCATGTGGCAATTTGCTCTGGTCTTTGCACGTTTTTTGCAACGACGCTTATTTGCATAGAAAGGGGGCGATTTTACACACAATGTATGGATATTCCCTAATTTACATCCATGCAAATGGTACAAGGCCACCATGATGCTATTTGCTTGGAAGCACAGTTTAAGGTGAATTCCACCCTTTGCGGGTGCGGCTGCAACATCATCAAAAATCGGCATACATAAATGTTAAATACAACAGTTACATTGTGATTTCAGCTATATTTACATGTAAAATGATCATTTATAAAGAAAGATAAAAGCAACAGAATGTCTCCTTTCATCTGACACTGGACACCTTAGTTCATTATTTGCAAAAGCACTGACGTGCAACTTTTATCAAAATAAATCAAAGGTAGATTTATGACATGTCAAAAGACACAGCAGATCAGCTGATTGACAAGATGAGGGACAAATACTGTATAACATGCATAACCATGCTGTTCTGTTACTTTTAGTGAAAGTGTCTTTTTTTATTCAGTAAAATATCATACACTGATTATAAATTATATTTCAAATTAAGCTATTTTCATTCAATAGTTACAATGTCAGGTGGAAAAAGTGGAGTAAGTCCTCATATTAAGAGGTGTAAGCAATTTCAATTTCAGCTAAATCTGATGTGATAATTTTATAATGTAACAATGTAAACCTAAAGAATCTATTATTGTCTCAACCACATGCACATCTGTCATATCATCCAGTGAAGGCTTGAGTCTGCTGACAGTGTGTCTGAATTCATGTTTTATTCATCTGAGCATGTCTGCGTCCTGTCACTCAGACAGGCTAAGAAGATGTGCTGTGGATACCCAAGTATGGGCAAACCATCAGTCACCAACTAACTTAATCGACATGCGCGCACACACACACGCACACACACACACACACACACACACACACACCCTCACACACATACACACACACAGAACTAAACTCAAGGACACACAACTCTGCTTTCCCGTCACACATGAGCACGGACCCACACTTTACCAGTACAGTGAGATAAAGCACAAAACTCACTGAATTTAAAATACGACCGCAGTCTCATGCACACACACACACACACACACACAGAGTCGGATGCTCAGTATTCAGGAGGCGCACAGCAGAGGGATGCAAAAGAACACAGCAATTACAACAGATCACTGACAAGCAAACTCATCATACCAACCCACAGCTGTAGTGATGGGAACAACTGTGGCAAAACAGGGAGATGAAAACATGATTATCACACCCAAGGTTACCTTTTTAACATGACTTCTAGGAGCATAATGGAGACTTTTTCACCTTTCTGTGCATCTGACAGAGAAGCAAGACATGCAATCATTAACAGCCGCAACCATGTCTACTGCGCACGTAGGAATACCTGAAAACCCCTGCTGAAAACCCTGATTGAAACATATAATAAAATATTAAAGAACACTGAATATCACTACACCGCTGGACATCCTCAAACCAAGCATTCAAACAGCAAAAGTCTTATTTCAATCAATAAACGGGTGGTTTTTAATGCTTAAAAAAACGCTGCAAAGAGAACATTTGCGGAAAGATGGCTTTCTTCCCATGTCTGCTATTGACCTCAGTCATGCTGTGTCATCACTGTCCATAATAACCGCATCGACTGTTGGTAGACTCACTGACCTGTAAGCAATTCTCTGAGACAACAATGACTACCCAAAATGGCGGCCTGGTTAACTGCCTCTTAGTGGGAGTCCGCTAAATCTCGCTGAGTGAGGCTCACAGGCAGCTCTGCCAGCCTCCAGCCTTCAGCCTCAGGACTGGCACACAGGCACAAAGAAGGGAGGACAGGGAGAGATTAGCAGCTGGTTTGTGTTGAATGCTACTCCAGCAGTGGGCTTTTGCAGCCAAGAACTGGTTTGGTAATCAGTAATTCTTTTCTTGTTTTGGACTCTTCAGAATTCATTTTTATTTCAACCCGAGATGAAGTGTAATGATGAACAAATTAAATTGTATCTCATTTAGTTTAGATTTCATCAGCAGCAAACGTGACATAAGGGATGGACGCTTCCTCTAAGCCGTTAGAAACGAATTTACTCTCAGTATTTCAGAGTTATTACGGAGAATGTGGTGAAAGGCTAAAAAAAAACTGAATTTTGTAATGGACAGTATGAAATTTGGATCTAATTATGACACTAGATTGCAAGTGCGATTGTTTGTCAATCCCACACACCAATTTTCATTCTCTGTCGTTTGTCACCAACAGTTTGATCTTCCCCCTCCCTTCATGTTTTAAATTCAGTTTGTATTTTACCTATTGTATGTTATTTGCTCTAGATATTCTATGCTCTTATTAATTCACTTATCATCTCTTATTCATGTCTGTGTTTTATCTTTGCATGTTTGATCTCTGTGCATCACTTTGGTCAACATTTGTTGTCTTTTTAAATGTGCTATATAAATAAACTGACTTGACTTATGGTGGCATCAAAGGTAAGAGGGAAGCCAAAACCATTAGCTTCATCCTCTGTGAATGCCTGTACAAAATTTCATGCGTGCAAAAATTGTGTACAGCTTCTTTATTTTAGAGTTCTGTAAAGTACAGTATGGGTTTATATTCTAACATAGGGATGTTTGATATAGCTGTTGTTGTGAGGTGTCTCTACGGGTTTTACTTTTCCTAACATAGATGTACAAATATAGAGTTATGTGTGTTTCTAACATTACACAGTAGATACGGTATCCTACCACCTGGAGACTCATTGGGGCTTTGTCCCGATGGGCAATCTCTAAGAGCAGCCAAATAAAAATCCAAAGGTCAATCTGATGAGTAACAAGGGAAGTGAAAATAGGATGACACAGAGGTGATACTAGAGAGAGAAGATATATCAACACAACTTACATCACCCAGATGGTACACTCTGAGCCAAGGGGTTTCCCTTTTAAAACAAAGCAGAATTGGATTGGATTTCATTAAATACAATGTATTTAAAAGTAATTCTTTAATTGCTGTGGGATTAGAAAGCAGAGGAAAGCGGAGAGCTGAAATGTATCCGGTTTTTTTTTTGTTTGTTTTTTGCTGCCATGCAAAATTAAAAAGCATGACTGAATTACTGGTGTGGACAGTGGTCTGCCCTGCATAAAAAAAGGTTCAAGGACAAATAAAATTTAAGTTACGTAACCGTTAACCCTCACAGGGTTTAACTTAATTTATTAACCTATTCTCAGCTTAAGTCAACTTTATGGTTCTGCACATGTGCAAAGTTTGCAGTGTTCCAGGCAAGACTGTTGGCCCTGTAGAGGAGTGTTTTTGTGCTCACTGAATCTCTTCTGCCTCAGTGCTAATGATAACCACATATGTGGCCCTGCGCTTGTGCTTCATTTATTTCAGCCTGTGTGTTTGTAAATACTGAGCCTTTTTGGTAGGTGTGTTTATTTTATTACCTCTGCCATATGGCAAGTTAAGCTATATATGTAGTTGCTGCTTATCTTACCCTGTTCCCCTTCCTGTTGAGACTTGGAAAATGAACCATGGGGGATATTAAGAGGGAGGGAAGGTGCATGGAGGATCCATTTGTGTGTGCTGTCCCCCCATTGAGCCATCAAGACACCTTACAGCACTAGTCTGTGTCTTTTATTCATTGTAAATGTGGTGCGGGCTGAGGAGACTGCTGCATTGTGTCTGAGATGGATGGATCCCGATAGCAGAACAACGTCAGTGTGAAAACCAATGTGAATCGAGTGAATGGATTCCCTTTGTTGATCTCTTCCTCAGTTTCTATCTCTGTTCTGGCTTTTCCCTTGAGCTCGTATCCTATACTCCATCTCTCTTTCTACCGCAGCCATTTTTCTTCACAAGGCTGCCCTTCTACCCTTCCTCTCCCTTTTTTCTTTACTTTCAATAATCTTGCTCCCTCCATATTCCCTTTTTACTCCTTGTTTGTCCTATTTTGTATTTTTTCTTACACATACGTAGATTACAACAGAGGAAAAAAGAGAGGAAAAGACATCTGTAAGAGCCTCAACTACGTCCCAGCAGCTCTAATATAAACCACTATATACTTCAAAACACCCATTCTACCCCATTTGTCTATATGCACAACACATATTGTCCTTAGGGATTTCTTCAGTCCTCAACAAGGGGTTGTTCCAGGCTCTAATGTTCTGTTCTGCTGTGGAGATTTCCCATGGGCCTAAAAGAGGCACGACAGATGAATGTGGTGAAATAATTGTGACAGTAAAAGGTCACTTTATGAAAAGTTAGGACCAGGGGAGTCATGTGCCCAGGTGTAGCATTCTGCTCAAAGTTGGTCAAGAAACTCCTGGTTGCTTTTTGTCCCATAAAACAGCCACTATTGTGAGTATTTGTCAATAACTTTGCTATATGTCATAGTGACAGAAATTAAGTTAAAAGTGTTACAGTCCTACCCAACAGATTATTTTGATTGTTTTAGATAGATATTTCAGATTTTTTTGCACCCTAATCATTCCTCCTCTCCATACTAGCCATGGGAACATATTCCACTGAACTGCTACTACACTTTGAGACATGACCAACATAACCATAATTTGCTTCTTTAATCTGCAGTCAAATTAAACAGCATCTCAGGATGCGTGACTTGCAGCTCAGTGCTAACTGTAGCAGCTAGCAACTAGAAAATCACCCTCTACAAGTCATATTCACCGCAATCCACAAACAATATTACAAATACCCTCAAAGAAACATATAGATGTGTTAGTGTTAGAAATCACTTCGTTGACCTTTAAAACATAAATTGGACTTTGAGTGGCACCTGTTTTTCTTTTTAGCCTAGAATTGTGGTGGGTAGTGTGCAAAGCCAGTGTCCCGAATCACTCATTCAGTGCTTGACCAGACTGCGTAGTCCCACTCACTGAATTGAAACTCAGCCGAATGGTGAGCATTTCTCACATCCCATAAGAATGCAGCAATGCTTTTTAATGTTCAGCTGAAGCTAGTATGACGCGTTTACAATCTGAGTCAGCTGGTGTTTTGTCCTATAAGAAAGGACGTATCCCTCCACTGCAGCTCGGTATATACACAATTCGGGGAAACACAAAGACGGAGTTTGTTGTCAAAACACTGCAACTTTGGAAGATATCCACACGTTTTGGCTTATTCAGTGTTGAAGCCTCTTCTCTCTGGCCATTTTCTCAAATAGCTCCATGTCCCAAAAGGACAGAGAACAGAATGAACAATCACACATACCCCAAACTTGCTGCATTGGTTGAAGCATTATTTAAGTGCTGTCCTGAGGTTTGCAGTGCTTTTATTAGACAGCTCAATTTGCTGCTCCATTTCTGTCTGAGAAGCTGGCAGCTCATTGGGATTACTTCTAACCACGGGGTCTATAGACTGAACTCTCCATATCTGTACAACGGCAGCTAAAACATTTACAGTATTACTCGAGTTTTTCAACTAACAGAAATTGATCAAGAATATTTTAGGTCTTTGAAAAGCCCAAGGGAACAAACACTTACTTAATTAACTCTTTCGAATGTGAGGTTATGCAATTCTAAAATGAAAATCTGACAAGAAATTTACAAATGTAATCTTTGGCTCTGAGAGATTACGTAAGTATTACATTGCTACTTTTTGTTGAGCTTTTGAATATATTCATTTGAAAATATCTGCTTATGGAACAATCTGTAGAGAAGGAACATTGTTGTAGCCTAAGCCAAAAACCTTATTAAATACCATGTTAAAGTGGTGTGCCACGTTTTTAAAGCTGCAGTAGGCACTTCCCTCAGCCCCTTCCACCAGACAAGCAGAGACCTATGCATCTGTAGAACAGCCAATAGGAACGTCCTCTCTCCGAACAGACCTGTGATTGGTCAAAGCCTCCCGTCACACATTAGATTTACCAAAAGAGCCAAGAGGAGGTAGAGCAGTCTGTCAGGCCACTTTAATTACAATGTACTGAAAGGTTATTATGGAATTTCTGCCCAGTGACGCCAAAAAAACCCCTGTCTATTCCAGCTTTAATTAAAGACTTTTTTTGTAATGCAGTTTTTCATGGTTCACACAGTTTTTGACCTTCGCAGTGTTCAAAAGTTTAGGCTTAGATCTCTGAGGACTGATGAGAGATGGAAGAGTAAAGACCAGGCAAGGACACATATCAGTCACTGTAAGTGAGTGCCTTACATGTGTGGAAACTCGTTACTGTGTGTGTGTGTGTGTGTGTGTGTGTGTGTGCGTGTGCGTGCATGTGCGTGTGTGTGTCTCCATGACAGTGTACGTGTGTGTGTAAGGGAGATAGTCCGAGAAGGACAAAGCAGCATCAGTCACTGTCACTAAACACTGCAGTCTCTGGCTCTGTTCCTCACACACACACACACACACACACACACACACACACACACACACACACACACACACACACACACACACAC
>JAPQRN010021884.1:0-30706 GCA_037367275.1 Coranthus polyacanthus | reverse complement strand
TGTGTGTGTGTGTGTGTGTGTGTGTGTGTGTGTGTGTGTGTGTGTGTGTGTGTGTGTGTGTGTGTGTGTGTGGTTTCTTTAGATATACAGTTGTATATCCAGCCTATCCAATTAACTCACACCCTTAAACTCTCTCTCTCTCTCTCTCTCTAAATCAGAGTCGATTATGGAGTGCCCTCAGAATTGTCATGGAAACGGAGATTGTCTCTCAGGAATATGCCACTGTTTCCCGGGATTTCTGGGGCCAGACTGCTCTCGAGGTAAACACGCAAACACACAAACAGACTGTGCCACCCATGGAGAGGCAGTAATTGTTGGGAGGTTGTTCTCCCAGCAGTGAGAGTGACCTGTCGTGACTTTAGAGGCTGGTCTGTTTCGCTGCCGTCTTACTCTCAGTCTTCTTGTTTCACCTATAATAGAGAGTTTTTTGTAGTGTTCAAAACTAGATGTGGGTGATCTGACCAAAAGGTTATATCATAATGATTTAAATTAGTTAGTATATTTCAGTCTCTATTGACATTTTTCCAAAATCTATGCAACTCAACATTTAACAACAAGACAGTAAATTATAGGGAAAGCAAACAATATTGACTGAAAAGGTGTAGGTTGAAGCTATAGCTTATTACACCTACACTTTTTACTTAACATAATAAAGCAGCAGCTCTTTGCCAGTGTTTCACAAGCTATCGTGACCCAATTCATAAATCTATAAATCATGACAAGAAGTGAATTTGAGCATAAATGAATGTTCTTGACTCAAGGTTTACAGTATGACCTTGAACAGGTAATGAAGAGACGTCACACCTTTGTTTATGCATCTTAATACGGAATAAATTCATTAAATTCACTAATTTTTCACTCATTAGTAAAACAAAAAGACTATTACAGGCACAATTATCAGTAGAATATGAACATTCACTGCTATCAAAAACAACTTTTTTTTAAATACTCGAAATGTTCATTTGTTCCACGGCCTAAATAAATCCTCCCACGACCCAACTGTGGGTCCCGACCCATAGACTGCACCCAAAATGGCATTCAGATTTTAATTTCTAATTGCCACATAACTTCCCACATAATTCTCGACTGAGGAATATTCTGAATTAATTCGTGGAGGAAACAAAAAACGTTGCAAATGACTCCAAATCACAGGGATGCCGATTCTCACGGGACTAATATTATCACAGATCCTCTGTGTTTGCTGAAAATATGGTAATTTGTGGTGGAATTTTCACATTACAAATTACAAACATGGCAGATTCACACTGGAATTAAGATCACAGACGACCTCCGCCGTTATTAGAAATGAGTCCAGAGGTAACACTAGTCCCACGCAAATCTGGCTTTTCTTCTCAATGTTGAAATGTGCTGCAGAGGTCACTACAAACAGCTGATAGATTTCTCTATTGGCACTGAAACTGAAATACAATATTATATGAAATGTATTGCAGTTTCAACCACAGATCATTATTATTTTAGTAATAAAATATTGACGAATATGTGCTTTTATTGGGTAACTCCAATAGTTAATGAAATAATTAGTATTAAATTCAATTAGTATTCAAGTATTCGTCCTTGAGTACAATGACATCCCAGCATGCATTTTTTAAGTCAGACATTTGTCCAGCAATCTGCTGTCGACACTCGGCATAAAGGCGGAGAACAGGACTGAAAACCACTTGCCGTGTCTCCTCTTGAGAGATCTCCAGATGCTGGACTGGTGGGAGGTGTCCACTTATAGAGCGAGGCATCTTATCAGAACACCGATGACCCACCTCAGCTTGCTTCTTTCAACGCACGGTGCATACAGATCCGCTCTCTGTTCATTCTCGATGCCTGAGCCCAGACATCCTGTGAAGAAAACAGCGTCTTGTATTTGCACTGTTATTCTCCAGGCTCTCACAAAAGGTCATGAATGTAGGTGAAGAATGTAATGTAGCCGGTAAACCAAGAGCTTTGCCTGAGTAGTCCGGTACAACACCTGAATCGCAGCTTTTACCACGGCGGTGCTGAGGTCACTTTTGATGTCTCAAGATATTTGATGTTCTTCTTAAGGAGTACAATAAGTCAGAAAAATCACATAGGTGTTTTTCAAAGGTACAGTGTCTGTTTTGAGACATAATGTTTCCCCGTTGAGCTGCAAAGGAAGGGAAATAACAAATAGAAGAGATTTGGGCTTAACTGAGACTGCTGAAGCCTCACAATGAAAAGTCAACATTTCATGTGTTTTTGGAAGAGGCTGAGTGTAGATTTTGTTTTAATATCCAGTATGAACAGGAGGAATTATTACCGCAACCTGACCAGTTAATTTCAGGATATTATTCAATAATAACCCCCTCACTTTAGTCAGGTTTCTACTGATACAAACTTTGAATTAACAATAGATTGATTCATCAGTTTGGTCAATTATTTGACATTTTACAAACTATTTGTGTTGGCAGAACTTGGCTCCAATAGCGGCCGATGGCAAATATCAACTGCCATTACTGACTTTTAAGGAACATAATAGCTTAAAAAATAAAAATGGCAGCCAAAGTTGCGAGATTTTTTCACGTTTTTTTTTATTCAGTTCCATATTTATTGATTATTTACTTTGCGTTTGACGTTCAATGATCCTGACTTATTTATTTAGGTATTTATTACTTTAATCTAGATGCTTTTTTCAACAAAGATCCGACTTGACTTCCGACAGTGTCACATTTTTCCATGGGGTGAATATCTGCTTTTTCAGTCGACCTCTACTTTGAATCGTACAAATTTCGAGTCACAACAGTTCCCGCAGAGGAATTTGTTAATGAGAAGCTCTACAAAACTCTGTAATCAGTCAAATTGGACCAAGTGTAATCACACGTCAACATTAGCCCCCCGTAGAAAACTAAACCCTAATTCAAACTGTGACAGTGATGAGAGATGCCACACATGATGGATTAGTGTCATTTACCAATAAACGCTTAACACCCAGGTGCATGTTAAGATGGTAGATGCTTCGGTGATCTTCAGTGTAACGAAGCTAATATCCAACAGTTAAGACGTCTGAGAATGGACACAGAACAAAAATGATGTTACGTTGGAGCTATTAGTCATTCCACGGTTATAGAAATAGACTTTGAACATAAACCTTTACAAGCAGTAAGTACACACCATTATCACATTCGAGTCATTTCACCAACAAAGGAATATGGTAGAGTTTTTTTTTGCACTCCAGAGCCCAGCTTCAGCCTCACGGGATTGAACATAAAAGTCTAAGGTGTAAGTCTATAAACCTCTAAACCCTAAACTTCCTGTGTGTGTGTGTTTTTTTTGCAGCTGCCTGTCCAGTGCTGTGCAGCGGTAATGGTCAGTACTCCCGCGGCCGCTGTCAGTGCTACAGCGGGTGGAAGGGCACCGAGTGCGATGTTCCAGCCAACCAGTGCATCGACATCCACTGTGGAGGACACGGCATCTGCATTATGGGCGCCTGCATCTGCAACACCGGTTACAAGGGCGATAACTGTGAGGAAGGTAATTACACTCTTTGCTCAGAGTCACTGACAGGATTTGTAAGTTTTGGGAGCTCTACACAACAGAAGGAAATATAAACATAAATGATTTAGGAAACCTGTGTTTTGCTAAATGGGGATATTTACTTTGAAACCAAAACATGTATGCAATTTTTATAAGACGTCGAATCTGTTGCATGTGTGGACGTTGGTTCTTTTAACTTATTATGTTTGGGGAAATGTTTCAGTCGATGCACTTGTGGTGCTGCCTACAATTTTGTGCAATTTGGCTTGTTCTGTGTTTAAAAGCATTATATGTTCACACCAAAAGGAGCGTGCTCAGTAACAACAGGTTCACATGACTTGTAGTCTGACCACATCAAAAGGCGAAAGTGTCTGTAGCTGAAAAAACACAGATGCAATAATCATGCATGGAAATAATGGTGCAGACTTTCTGAGAGGTGCTGAACATGTGACACGTATTTGTGCACAAGAGAAGTGACAGAAAGTGGATGTGTAATTGGAAATTTACACAAGACACTGGATATGGTTGCATCTGTGTGTGTTACAGGAGCGAATCAGTATTCATCTTCATTCATTTTATAATTTACATGAAAATGCCACAAAATAATGTGTTAAACAGTCATAGCTTTTGTCTAATTTTAGACATGAAACCTGGTATTCTGCAAAACAAAGGATAATTCCAACCTCTGAAAAGTGCCACGTCATCCCGGTGGGCTTCTAAAAAAAAAAAATCACTCCTTTTTACAGTCTTAACAGTTATTCTTCCATGAATATCTGTGTCACGTACTCAGTGGCCCAGTATTTCTAACACAAGTACAAACTGAAAATCGAGTCTGCTGACTGCTGGTAGTTTGTGGACACATCAACAATTAATTTCCTGTGATCTGCTCGTCACGTATACACGCACACACACACAGACACACACACAAGCAGAATCACATACTGTTTGATTGCTGACATGTAGTTGGCTAGTCTCGGCTACAAGCTATAGGCTGCACTAAACTCATTTCATCTGAACTGATCAATACTAATCTGCTGTTTGCTGGTTGAACTCA
The DNA here is from genome assembly GCA_037367275.1 of Coranthus polyacanthus. Lineage (NCBI taxonomy): Eukaryota > Metazoa > Chordata > Actinopteri > Kurtiformes > Apogonidae > Coranthus > Coranthus polyacanthus. The sequence goes on along the minus strand of JAPQRN010021884.1, from coordinate 26,148 downwards.
AGCGCACACACACACACACACACACACATTCACACACACACACACACACATACACAGACACACACAGATACACATGTACTCTACAACTGGGTCTGACACTAATCTCCACGCAGCTATATATTCATTCACATCGACCAGGTGTGTACACGCAGACACAAAGATGTGCACTTGCTGTGTGCGTAATATACACGGCCGTACAAATATGTAAATAGACGTACAGTCACAGGGGACAGTAACCAGATTAGTCTCAGATTAGTTCACACTAATCCTTTGTGAGAGTGTATATGAGCAGGACAGAAGGAGAGAGTGAGAGAGAATTGCCCTGAACAACAGAGTCTGTGTGAGTGTGTGTTAATCCCATTTACAGCTGCTGAATCTGCAAATTATGTCAAAGATGGCGTGTAGTATATCCATGAAGAGTATTACGGCCAAATGAAATATTCTAATGTTCATTTCTCTAGAATATGAGTCTATACGGCAGAGCCAGGCATAATGTGAGCATCGCTAAGAGGCAAAACATTCAATTTACATCCTCCGTGTTCTTATGCTGCCTACGGTTTGCTTTTTATTAGCAGCCACTCCTTTACATCACATTCATGCTTTAACATACTGCACGCAGAGCATCTGATCAGCTTTTGTGTTTATTGGAAACAGATGCCCGCAGTTTTACATGTGGGTGGTCGTGAGAGTCCGAGCGACTCTACAACTGTACAGTACAGACAGATACAACAAAAACAAGTGGGTTTTATTTACATGGCTGTTCCCATCAATTCGGTTGGTTGTGATAAACTTGTAAAATAATTGCTGAGATCTGGGAATAGCTGAGGTCATTAAAAATATGTCCAACAGGGCAACACGCATGCAGTCACGCTGTCAAACGTGCTGTAAACAAACCCCTATAGGTCGATTATCTTGAAACCAAACAACAAACGTGAATGAGAAAATGATTACTCAAGCGGTCCAAATTAAATATAAATGTATTAGGGTAGGTGCAGATAGACAGGAATATCAGGGGAGAGGGGGGGGTGACATGCAGCAAATGATCCAAACCGGGGTCGAGCTCGGGTCGCAGCGATAAGGCCTCAGCCGATGTGGGACCCGCTCTACCTGGTGAGCCACCGGGGCATCACTGTACATCTAACCTTCTCTACGTATTGTAATATACTCACCATGTTTCTGTGTAGTAAGGGATTGTTACCAACAGCCAAAGGGCAAGGACTTCAGCTCCAAAATGAGGCCAATGCAGAAATATGTTAAAGTGTAATATCGCTGACGGCCACTAGATGCTGCTCCAAGAAGCCCTGACTCCCATAGACTTACACTGAACTAAAAATACTAAGTCAATCATTTTTTCTACAGGAGTCATTCTGGTGTCATTCATTTTACTTTACCATTTACCATCTACGTAACAAGTGTTCTGGTCCATCTTTAAATTGTTCCTCTGATAATAAGATCTCAGGGCTAGAGAAGCTTTGGTGTCTGCTGTGCTGGGCTTTGATTGACAGGTGTGATTGACAGCTCTCTCACTTGTAGAGTCAGACTTTTCAGTGTTTATTTAATAAGATGCTTTTTGTCCTGAGAAACACCTCAACTGTAGTTGTGGTTTATACTAACTAGATGTAAAATTACTTTGTTACACATGCTTGATGAAGTTTAGCATTTTACTGAGTCAGTTAGCTAGTGTTTAGCATTAGCTCACCCATCACCCCTTGCGCTCCTGCAGCTCCGTCTCTTTTGTCCAAATATGGTCACTTCCAGCTCCAAAGTCACCATGGCAATGGCCAAAACGCAAACTACTGGCTCCAGTTCACAAACCAGTGGGTGACTTCACGGTTCCTCTGTCCAATAATTATATACAGTCAACAACTTTTATTTGTATCTGTTAGAAGAGAGTCCATAATCAATAGATACGATAGTGATGCCTCCATATTTCAACATTTCAGCTAATTCTGTGTGTACTTTCATAAAATGTCCAAAAAAAGACAACAAAACCAAATGGTGTCTGTCTGGAGAGTGTGGAACAGTCCACTTGTAGAGGGACAGTTGTTGAGCTACATCACCCCTGATTTCCACCGGATCCGGCTGCATCGCGTCACGGCAGCGTCACGTCACGTTACTACGTGAACTATTTTATCTATGGTTGAAGCACAGAAATTGAGATGACCAAATCAGGAGATCAGACAGACATGCTAGGCAGCTTCCGAAACGCTCCTGATGTGAATTGACGCTTTGCAGAGGATGGAGCTGAACCAGAGCCCTGACGCGACGCAGCCGGACCCGGTGGGAAGCCGGGCGGGTTTGTGTGTATTCATGAGTGAGTCGACATAAGCAGCTGTCTACAATTATCACTACAGGCGTCAGAGACACAAAGTTCATTTGATCTATACATTCTCATGTTACTATTGGTGATGCATTTTGGGTAGCTTGGATGTTTATAGGTGACAAAAACCTGAACCAACAGGAAAACACATAAGAGTCACTGCATAATCCTCGACTATAGGTTTGAAAATAGCCTTGAACTGTAGCGTAAGAAGACAGCGGGTTTTTAAGTCAATGAATTGACCCAGGTTAGGTCCTTTGTACAGTGATTTCAATCTATATCTATGTTTGATAAGCTCTTGGCTGCATTAGTCCTGTAAAACCCCTGAGTGTACCGAGCTGAATAAGCTTCAACTATTTAATTTGTAAGGGTAAAAAAAATGTATTATTTTTCGTGAAATACTTTAATGCAGCTGCATCGAGCTACATTGATTCTCACTCAGTGGAATTTTAACATGTCATTCCTGAGCTACTGGAGACGTTTAGGTCTTTTATCATTGGCTTTCACTGTGTTTCAGCTGGATGTTGTAGTCACACTGTAGGTCACTTTTATCTGTCTCCAGTGGACTGCATAGACCCCAGTTGTTCAGCCCACGGCGTATGTATTCATGGAGAGTGTCACTGTCAGCCGGGTTGGGGTGGAGCCAGTTGTGAAATTGCCAAGGCCATGTGTCCGGACCAGTGTTCAGGCCATGGCACCTACAACGCAGAGACCAGCACCTGCACCTGTGACCAGAACTGGACCGGACCCGACTGCTCTTTAGGTCAGTAAACATGTGTGTGTGTGTGTGTAAGAGAGACTTTGTGTCGCCAGTACATTTCACACTTTTTTTTTTGGAATTGCCAGCGAATTTTTAAATCACACAATGTGATAACAAATAATAAGACAGTATTTTCAGCACCTGTAAAAGCACCATAGCACTGTGCTTTACAGAATCATTAAAAGAGGATAAAGAAGAGCAAGATCAGCACAAAAAGAAAACAAAAAAGCAATTACAGAGCAGACCATAATTGAGATAACAGTGTTAGAGAGAGTCCTGTAGGATCAGGCATAAAATACATACGTAATATGACATAAGGAGAATAAAACAGTCAATTATGCAAAATGTGTTCGTAAACAAAGTGCTGAGAAGTGATTTAAAGGCTGATAAGTTTCATTTCTCAGGATACTTTTTTTCTGCAGTTAAAGCATCATCTGATGGCAAAAAAAAAAAGCTTCAACTTTACAACTTGCTGAGAGTTAGAAACAGTCAGGAGAACCTTGCCCGAGGATCTCACACATCATCTTCTATAGAGTTTAAAGTTCAGTGACATAGCCTGGGGCTAAACTACATTAAGACTTCTGTAAGATCAGTAACATCGCCAGATCAATTCTAAAAGTAACCAGCGGCCAATGAAAAGAGCCTAAAACTGAAGTGTTATGGTCTCAAGACGTGTCTCAAGATGAGTGTGGGAGAAAGCCTGCAGCTGTTTGATACTCGCAGCAAACAGGGAGGCTATGTCAAAGTCACAGCTACAGTCTGGACATGATAAGAGATGAGCACAGATATGTACTGTATGTGTTCAGCTCCAAAGTGGATACAATCTACTTTCTCTGACGATGTTTAATGTTAATTTGAGGATGTGTAAGACGAAAAACTGTCTAATATGGTCCTAATATGAGTTTAAAGAAATTAGAAATGACTTTGGCGCTCCATCCTTAAAGAGGAACTACCTTTTTATTGAACTCATACTGTTATCGACAGCCGTGTATCATTACTGGTGAGAATTCATCATTGTGAGCTTCGTGTTAAAGATGGGTGACCCTTCTGTTAGACGCTGGGTTTTATGCCCTTAGTGCTTTGTTTACTTCCCTTCACGTGTCTTTTCATGTGCGCTCTTATTACACTCGCTCATATGGCGTATTATGTTGCAGGTGCCAGCTGTTTTTACTGAAAATCAAGTTTTAGTTACTGTGCACCTGCAGCATGCAGAGAGATCTTAAACTCACTTCATTTTATCCCTAGGGCATTTTAAACGTGTAACTCTATCACATTTTGCTTCCAGCTGTTCTTGTTTGACTTGATTTCTTTTGTTTTGTTATTTTCATGACTGCATTTATTCTTCATGTTTTGTTTTTTTTTCCTGGTCAAGATTAGCTTTCATGCTTCTGAGAGTATGGTCCAGCCAAATCCTCTCACTTTTCCCTATGTGATAGACAGGAGGTCTGGTCATGCATGTTGATGATTTGTGCCACAAAGCAGCTATTGTTTCAAACCGGTAACACTCGGGACTCTTCTGAATCATTGTTGTCAGCAGAAGAGACAGGTCCTACCTCAACCTTAATCATTTGATCTCATGGAATGTAAAACTCAGTAAAGATGTCTCAATGTGTCAGGTTTCTCAGTCTGATTATCCTGTCACTGTCTCAATCTGATTCTGTCAGCCCTCTGTCCCCGTTCGAGTGACTTCCTGTTTGAGTGTCACATGGTTTCTCCACGGCCCCGCCCCTTTAGGAGACTAGCGGCAGATAATCCAACAGGATCACAAATAATCCAACAGGAGAAGTGAACGTGATTTACAGGTTTCGACCAATTCTTTCGCCCCTAGTAAACATTGGACCCGTTTTCCACAAGCCACATTATCTTCTGAACAGTCTTACATTAAAATGACATTTCTCTGACACAAAGATCTGGAGAAAATGGTTTGTTTGAGGCCTGTCTCTGACTCAAGAACAAACTCTCGCGAGATCTCTTAACACGAATCTTGTCCGAAAATTAAAGCGAATGATAATTATTTTAATTAGAATTTTTGAATCTACTTTCATCCATCCTCACAATGTTCTCAACCCTCCTGACCACGCCCACTTAAGAGACAGGAAGTGGACCGTTTCATGCCAACGCTGCACCATCTTTGTGTATAGAGGATCTTTGGTGTCGTCACAGTCTATGTTCAATCCACACAACACTGCTTGTTTTATTGTTTTGGTTGGACAGGGCCAGACAGCAATCTTCTGCGTAGATGCCTTATCAGTTGTTTTTTTTTTTTTTTACGACATCATAAAATGTTCTGCCATGGCACCATTTTACAGAGCTATAGAGGGCAGACGCAGAGAGAGGCTTAAGGTGACAGTAGTGACGCCAGAAAGAAGTGATGGAACAAAACTGAAGGAGAAATCAGTGGATCAGTAACAGATGGTTTGACACAAAAACAAGACAGGGGGAAAAGTGTGTGTGTGTGTGTGTGTTTGTGAGTCTGTATTTGTTCTCACTTCTATACTTCTACAGGATTGTCTTGTCACCGCCATCAAACACACATCCAATTAAGTGTTCTCTCAGTCTCACATAGACACTAGATACACACTGAAATGCACGTATTTTGCAGCGTATTTTGTTCAGTCTGACTCGCGACCTTGCTTGACTTTAGCGCACATGCAACGCTCTGGAAAGAAATGAAGACGCCACCACGATTTTACAGACCTTAACCCCAGTGCAAACCTCTGGAATGCGATCAAGAGGAAGACGGGCGGTCAAAAGTTATCAAGCGAAGCCGAGATGTTTGTATTTTTGTGCCAAAAGTATCGCGAAAGCAGCCGGCGGCGATGTGAACAACGAGTGGAGAGCATGCCAAGGCGTACGAGAGCTGTGACTGAAAATCAGGGTTATTCCACTAAATACTGATCTCTGAACTCCCAAACATAAGTATTATGTTGCAGTTGAAACTTACTCAAAGTGGGTTTTTTTTTTAAAACATCTGAAAACACTGCATTTTTTTGTTGTTTTGATGAGTTATATTTTTATTTGGAATCTGGAAGAAATGTAGGTTCAACACAAAAATGTTATTCATTTTACTCAAATACATACCTGGAGATAGGATGATCAGTGGCGTCTTAATTATATCCTGTGGTCTCTTCATTTTTTTATGAACAAAGACAGTTTAAACTGTTACGTACGGACGCAGACTGGGCGATCAGGAGGGTTGAGGGTGGAATCAGAGACAGATTTGCCAGAAAGCTTCAACTCCTAATTGATTTTTAATTTCTTTTTCATCATGCTGTCTGGACAGGTCATTATGTTTTAAAAGAAATTCAGGTCCTCCCTCCCTTCTTTCTGCTCAGCTCATCTATGAAGCACAGAGTCAGTCTTGCATGAACATAATGAATTGTATAATCAGCATGACCGAAAACAGAAAGAACAGAAGAATAGACTTACATTTTGGTTTCTGGTCAGTTATCAGTGAGTCAGAGCAAGTCCATACTCGTATGTCTTCACTGCTTTAATTCACAGATGGTAAATAGGCCTGTGCTTCGTTGTTTATTTTATTTATTGATTCCTCTCACATGCTCGTCAATATATACCATAACACACCCTACATTAGACGATAACGCCAAAAATGGACTACGTACATTCTGGATATTAATATTAAGTAATACCACCTTGATTTCTTTTTTTAACCAACATACTACGAGCACACAGCAGTTCATTGAAGCGATGAAAGCTGAACACTGTGGCCTTAGAAGTGTTTACCTTTTAAAATATTGAACCAAGAGCCCAATTTTAGATGAGAGTGTGCAGTGTCTGCAGTTGTGTGTAAATAATTCCCTTCCTCGCCGTCTCCAACAGAGGTGTGTGAAGTGGACTGTGGCAACCACGGCGTTTGTTACGGCGGAGTGTGTCGCTGCGAGGAGGGCTGGACAGGCAGCGTGTGCGACCAGAAGGCTTGTCACCCGCTATGCAGCAAGAACGGCGTTTGTAAGGAAGGGAAGTGTGAGTGTGACCAGGGATGGACCGGGGAGCACTGCAATATCGGTGAGTAGAACGTACACACACCGTCTGTCTTTTCCAACGCCAAAATGTCCTCACGACTGCTCAGAAACCAAAACTTGTTGACAGAACTTTTCACGCTAATGGCTCATCATGACACATCTTTCCAAGAGTTGTATTTTTTTTTTTTTGTGTTGAGTTTTCATGCGCAAACATAGCAGTGATGGAGATATTTCACAGTGATAGAACCCATTATGGAGTAACTACATTCTGTTCTCTTTTTGGGTTAGAGGGAAATGCTGCTGCTAATGAAACAGATGTCCAGTCAGTGTGTGTTATCACTGCATTCCAAAAAACATGAACCATGATATTACCACTACTGAAAATGAGTTCCAGGTTGTAAAAAGCAGAATTGTCCTTTAGAATGAGTCAAGGTTGGCCATCTTCCAGGGAAGTGCTGTCGTCAAGTCCCGTTTATTACTTCGGCGTGGCTAAGAGGCTGTATCAGTTACCCACGCTGTGACCATCTCCATCCTGTCAGCTTAGTTTACAACCGAGCACTAAAAACCTTATTTTTTTCAAACAGCTCAAACAACGCAGGGAGAATGTTCCAACTTTTTTCCCCAAAACAAATCAACAAGATTTTTCTGGAAACTCGGTCTGTAAATTACGGTTGCATAATTAATCAAATCGCAGCCGCGAATGCAACACAATCATCCGGTTCAGTTATGTGATCGCAAAAGGCTGCAACGTGGAGATAAAGATTCAGGAGGATTTAGGATGATCTAATTACGGACGTGGAAAAAAATAAACACAACTTCTGTTTTATTGTGATATTTTGGAATGAGTGACACTGAGCAGAGAGAGGTACTGTGTAAAACATGCAAAATGAAGGTCATTTATTTTAAGTTCATGGGGTTAAGTGATATCCCTGCAGTTCTTGACTGGTCTTGAAATAAAATCCAGAGTCCTCTTTGTCCAAGATCGAGACAAGACGAAGACCAGCCTCTAGACTAAACTTTAATCTGTTACACACTCTTTGTTTGGTAAAACAGTCACTATGAGTTTGAAAGTTTGAACTAACGATTCCTTCTGACAGTAAAACACGCCTATGACAAAAGATATTGCATTCCATGTTTATTGCGTACAAATAAATTAAAACTAAACATCAGTTAAAAGCAATCTCTGAAAACAAAAACTATGACAGAATTGTCCCGTATGTGTCCCCAGTTCTTCTTCAGAATCTGATTTCAAAGCTTGATGCTTAATGCTCCTCATAAACAACCTGCAGTTTGACACAGAACAGCTCATTAATTAGGTCCTAACACGTGAAGAAACCCGCACACTAAAGACAAGTAATACCCCCTTCACGCTCGAATCTGCGAACGTTACTTTCACAACCGTTTCACCCCGAGTAAAAGGCAGAAGTTACAAATTCATGCGTATGTTGGGCCTTTTAAAGGAATACAGTGTGTTTGTTCTAAACCTGTGCTTTTTCGAGCTTTGTACAAAATGTTTCAAGTCAGATTCAGTAAACTCTCCTGTTGAAAATGGATGAATGACGAACAGATAAAATAGAGACAGAACCGGCTCCATCACTACCTTCCCGTGTTATTTTATTCAGTAGTCACAGTATAGAGTGTGGGATTGTTTGTTTTGTATGATTTTTTTTTAAAGTGAGTGTCCATGGCGAGGTGAGGAAGCCTGTCCTGTTGTGTTGTGATAGTTAAGGGTAGAACAGAATGAGCAGAGAAGGCCTCTGTGGCAGCTTCAGCTCACCACCAAACCCTTCACTTATAGAGCTATTTGTTGTCAAACAGACCGACAGCTACAGTAACGCTGGGAAAGAGCTGCAAATTGGCTTCAGTTATTGTCACTTACACACACACTGACACACAGGGAGAGCATAACAACAGCGAGATGACGAGAAATCCATTTACAGCGCTTAGCCAACAAACAGCCTGTTTGTTTAGAAGGATTGTATGGCCGGGAGATGATTGATACTGGAACCACTCTGCTCACATCTCCATATTATGCGAGGGAGGCTGCCGTGACCCCACCGTCTATATCAGTCTGCAATGGAATCATTTCATGTTGTTTTTTTGTTTTTTTTTGGGGGGTTGTTTGTGCTGTTTTAGCAGGGGGAACCGTCCCAGCTTTTACTGTATCTCATGATTTATTCCAAAACCGGCTCTGTTTGGTGTCAATTAACGAGAAAATATCAGGCTGTTAATCAGCCCTTTGGACCCGTAACTCCACTGGCCATGACCGGTGTTAATGTCTGAGACGAATGTGATGATTAATACAGATCCGTCCCTTTATTTCCCTCTCTTTGACTGAACTGCTTCATGTCTAATTGAATTTCTACCTCCGTCTGCCTCCTTCATTCACTCTCCTGATGAATCACAGTCTGACGGACCCTGATCTTCACAATGAAGTCCTTTTTATTTTTCTGTACCTCTGGACTAAACGCGTTCTCTTTTCTTTCTATCTTCCTTCCTTCTTTTATTCTTCCTAAAGCTCACAATCCGGATATTAGAGTAAAAGGTACTGTACTCTTTTTTCCCTTCTTGTCCTCATCATTTGCTTCCTTCCTTCATCCTTTGCTTTCCTCCTCGTACGACGGAGCTGTGGCTTCTTCAGTGATCGATTAGTTTATTTATTTATTGCCTTTCATTTTTAATTCACAAACTGTGTTCTGTTTTTGCTCCTCGTTCCTGCCAGTTTTTTTTTTCATTTTTTTTTTTTTGGCCAGCTCTAATAACGTGAACCATTGTTGTTGCTTTGATCATTTCAGAATTTCAATGTCTTTGTCCAAATGTACAATGGCTTTATTATGCTCTGTCTGTCAGGTGGGTGTTTTTCAGAAAATACACATAAAAACTTAATCTCCATGGAGGTGGGGAAGGATTTTTGCTTTGAAGCTGGATTTAATGAGTTTAAATGAATTTTCCTCTGTATTTTGTCCACTGGTTTCAGCTTTCTTTTTTATTATTTCCTTTTTTATATTATCCTTCTCACCTCCTCCTCAAACCCAACCTCATCTTTTCAGTCAACCATTATTTAAGAAGTTAAGATCAGAGTTTCCTCCCAAATGTTTTTTAATCCATTTCCAATGCATTGCTGTCCTATCCTCTATTTTAAACACGTCGTGCTTCTCGGGCAGCTCGGACACAAAAGCGTCGGAGACTGAAGTGTGAATGCTCTAGAGGTGGTTTGACACACATTCGAGCCAGATGTAGAAAAAGTATAAACGCATCCATTTCTGCAAGAAGCACACTTAACATTCAGAAGTAGAACTGCATCAGTAAGCAAGTTCAGAGTCAGGCCATGTGATAATAGCAGATGACTCTGAAGTCCAAAGAGAGCGTAACACGTTTTTAGCATTTAACTAATGCAATCAGAGCAACCGCAGAACATTCACCATAAGGCGAGAGGGGGGTGGGGAACAGGCTGTAAAGATTAATCAAACTAACACGCAAATGCACGTCATGCGTCTTAATTTACAGAGAGTCATTAGCTGTTTAAATGTGGTTTTTTAGAACCAAAACTTTGAAATGTATTCTTCTCACATTCAGCCTTAAATATAGTTTTTTGCTTCAGCGTGTGGCTGATTTGCATGGAGACCAGACAGATGCAAAGAGATCTGGCCAACAGAGAGGTTTTATATGTGTCTGTGTGAAGGTGTGTACACTCTATGACAAGGTTTAACTGGGTCATAGTCTAAGGTTTCTGTGGCACAATTAACGTTTAAACAGGGCATGAATCAGCTGATATTTACGCCACATGTAAAAGTAAACTCTCTTATAAAAACATTCCAGTTAATTACTATATGTTTTCACGGTTATAATCTGAAACCGTGGCTCTGCTGTGGGAGAAGTTTTCCTCTAAGCAGTCTGAGCTGCTTCTTCTCTTGTCCTTGTTATATCTTTATGCAGTTTCCCGCCCACATATATGAGAAGGGTTTAAACAGGCCTTCTCTGACTCATACAGTCAGTTTTTGTGCCAAAGGTGTCAGTCAGAACATTGTTTTCCAAAGGGCATTTGTTTAGCGAGATCACAAAGTAAATGCTCTTTGCACTGTGACAGTATTAAATCATTTTAGGTGACTGTAAGCCTCCTTCTGTGCATGAGGGGCACCGTAATAGTAGATAAGGAGCTCAAGAATACTTACTGGGAGATAATGCAGCTTGAGGCACTGAAATGCCTCCCTAACAAACAGTCAACCTCTTTTTGTTAATAGTTCCTTCATTATGTTTCCATGTCCCTGTAACCTGCAAAGTTTGAGCTTAGACTTTCTGTAGACTCTGTATCCTGAGTCATAAAGTTCTGACCGGCTGTTTGAAGCCCCGTCGTCGTCTGTCAGAAGGTGGGACAAGAAAACAAACGGCAGCAAAGCAGACCGGATGTGTCAATCAACTAAATACACCCTCAGACAAACGCCCTCTCATTGGAACAATTTGATTTTATATCAAATGGTCATTGAAGGAAGTGCAGCTAAGAATACTGCTTTTACCATCAGATTCATACAGAGTTCGTCCTGTGGTGCTACAGAGAATTATTGTGGACACACGCGAGCGAATGTTGCGCGTCTTTAAAATGGAGCTAAGAACATGAAGATACAATGATTCTGACCCCACGTTTCATACTCTACATGTAAGTACGGGTGGACAATGTGACCATAAGATAATCTTTTTTAGCAGAATCACAATTTGTCTCACTTCTTTTAAAAGACTGGCTCATTACAAGCAAAGAACAAACAGTTTACCAGCGCCACATTTCCTTCATCCGCCACGCTGTCTTCTGTTTACAAAATAAATTGCACCCCCGAGATGTGTAGTGTGTCCAATGAGCATCATCCTAATTGTGCATGCTGTTATTTATTTATTTAACAATGCAGTGTTTATTTCATGAGTGTTCGATTCAAAGGAAATCATAGGTCAAAGTAAGACAATACAAGACTGTCAGATTACCCCCCCCTACATGTTAGTATGTGATAAATAAAGTCATATGGAGTCGTACGGAGCCATATCCTTTAAAAATAGAAACTAGGAAAGGTTGACAAAAGCGGTAACGATCTGGACGAGATAACACAACTGTACAGTTTGTTAAAATATTTAACATCAACCACTCAATCGCAGCAGCATCGTAACTAAATAAATAAAGCTTAGCATAAAGTTGCTTTTACCCGTCGTGTAAGGGTTATGAATGCAGCTGCATCACGTTTCCGTTATGTCACAGCTCCGTCACGTCACCACCAGGGATTAAACGTTCAATGTGTCTCAGGAGTGAAGAGGCTCAACTAAAACACCTGCCCATTATCTGTTCAGTCGCCTGAACGTCTCTGACATTTTTTATGGGCTGTTGTTAAACATAGTCAACTTTATCAGTATTTTTCATCTGCTTCACAGACTTTCAAGGGGCTTAGCTTAGCTCAGCTTAAAACCAAGGACAAAACAAGTTGAAACAAATACACATGCATTAATTAAAAGGCCATGTCACACGTACAGTAACTAGGTCCATGAAGCTTTAGAAGCAAAATCTGGAATTTCAGCAAGTCATCTCCAGCAGTTGCACAACACAGTGAAACCACTTTAGACGGATGTCGGCGTCAACATTCAGCTGCGGTGGTTTGTTTTGATCGTGCCTTAAGGCGCAGAACTGACCGAATGTCTGCTCACTTCAACACAAACAGCAGTTGTTTGACCACCGTGTACGGCTGCTTTGTTTTACATTCAGATTCTACTGCATTTACTGAAAGCCGTTCGCAATGTGTAGTTGGTTAAAACAGGGCTTGTTTGACGATCTGTCCCTGGACGTTTTTAATTTACATAAAAGAGCATTTGCTGTTTTTCTTTTCTTCCACTCTGTTGTGGTTCCTACTGCTGTGTCTTTCCAGCTTCTGTCTCTTTTTTCTGCTCCTCTGTTAACTGCACTTCCCGTGATCCCAGCTCTCCTCTCCTTTCCTGTCCTCTACCTCTTTTTCGCTGCCGTGTCCATCTATCTGTCCATCACAGAGAGTATATTTGGCAGTGCTGCTTTTGTTTCAATTTACGTTTTTTCCCTAATTTTCCTCCCTCTCTCCCTCGTGCCCTCTCCTATTCTCAGGATATAAAGGTAATTCATGCCAAAGACTTGATTAAAGGCCTTACTGTCCCAAAATACAACCATTTCACACTTTACTTTGTAAACTTTTTTCTTTTTTATTCCATTTCAATTTCCCTGTCCTTCTGTCTGTCTCTCTTCCTCTGTCTCTCTGTCTTTCTCAAAGCTTGGTGTGTCCACGTATTTTATCCACTTATTCTTTCGTACTTTGTTATTTCTGGTTACATTACTTCTGTCCCTGTCTCTGATTCAGTCACACAAAAAACACAAGATGACACAGATGACGATGCACGCAAGCACATGCACACAGTAATCGGAAATGCACACAAACACACACACAAGCACACACACAAGCACACACACAAGCACACACATGCACAAACCCAAGGTGTGTGACTCCTGTTTCGTCTTGCATCCAGAAGCCTGATATATATGTCTGTGTTAATTGAGCCAGCTGCTATCCCTCTGTCTCTCTCCGTCTGCCTTCCTCTCCGTTTTTACCCTCCTTTCCTCCTCTCTCTATCTGTACCTCTGTCCCTCATTCTGTCTCTCCAGCTGGGCTTTGCTTGGTTCGGATACTCACTGTTTTTTAATCAGCCAGCCTCACTGTCTATTCTGTGATCAAGGAATGTTAAGCAGAGGCATAAAGTATAGCTTTCGGAGGCATGCAGTCCAAAACCACCCTGTCCTCCCTATACTTTGTGCGCTGTGTATCTGTCTTACCTGTTGTGTTTTCACATGGATTTTAACCTATCGTAATGTTTCTTTCACTGAATACTAGCCCAAAGGAATTCAAGTATCAAAAGCAAAAAAAAAAAACAAACAAAAAACTTGAAACCTTCCTTTTGAAGATAAGTTACAGCTGTCTGGGTTTTCAATTTTTCTGATTTTGGTCTTCACAACAACAACAAAAAATTAACACCCTCGAAATGTTTTGCTTTCACTGTTTTCTTTCTTTGTTATTTTACTTTGTCGATATTCCTCGTCTTCCATCACCAATAACATCCACTTTGTTTTTTGTTTTTTTTACAGATGAAAAAAAATTACGACAAAAATATATATTTTCATTTGCCATTTTGGCTGCAGGGAATCTTAGTGGTTCATGTGAAACTACATCAGTGCATTTCACCAAGGGCTGACTGTCTGTCTGTCTGTCAGTCTGTGTCTCTCACATGTGGGTTAATGTATTGATTTGTCTTATTTGTCTCTGGCTCTGTCTTCCAGTCTGTCAGTCCATTTGTTGGAGAGAGGTGCATTGCACAGGGCTAAATGCCTTGTACACACACCAGGATTTAACCACTCCCGGTTTCTGAAGGCTGAAGGTTCTGGACTGAAGCTGCTGACAGTTGACATTTGTTCTGCTGACATGTGTTGTCCTTACGTTGTAAAAACTTTCACTCCAAAAACAACACTTGTTTTTGGAGTGAAAGTAGTGCCTTGGAGGCTTTTCTGAGCTGAGAGGGAAAATATGTGTTGCATTCTTGGCATAAAAATACACTGATATGAAGATATTGATTACCCTCCTCTGTCAGAGCTCCAGTGCAAAACTATGACACCTTCCTTCAAAACTTTATGTTGGTTAAAGCCTGTTTTACACCCTGATGGCCAGCAGTGACCCCATCCCACCCACTCGCACTGCTCCAACTTCTGAATATGTGTGTTTTTTCCTGTGCCCAGAGGGTTGTCCAGGCCTCTGCAACAACAACGGACGATGCACCCTTGAGGCCAGCGGCTGGCACTGCATCTGCCAATCAGGATGGAGAGGGGCCGGATGTCATGTAGCCATGGAGACGCTCTGTACTGATGGCAAGGACAACGAAGGAGGTATGCGTCTGTACATAAGTGGGGGATCTGGTTTATTAATGAACAGATAATGGACAGATGAAGTAAGGGCAGTAGAAAATGGCAGAGGTCGAGGCAGATTATGTCCCTGCCTACGTTGAGTGAAAGAGGACATGGAGAGAATTAGTACCACATTAGCAGCCAGCAGCGGCAAATGTCTTTGCTATAGAAAAACATGTAGAATTTATAACCGCAAAACTGTGTAACTGCTAACTCACTTAGGCCTTTAAATTCCACGAGGAGCACAGGCCATCGATGAACTAATACGTTTTGGTTTTTTTTACACAATGGAAGGAAACGGCGTCACGGCCTCCATCTTTATATATAAAGTCATATATATGGCGTCGACACTTAGTCTATCCAGTCCGATCAAAGCTGTAATTACCACTGGGAAAGTCAGATTTTTCTGAAAGCTCCAATTTATCTGACTTGACGCTAAAAAACACACAACCGCTGCCAAATGAATGAAACATGGACGTGTCATGTCAGCCAAAGTCAGCTGTTAGGTAATTAGACGCAGTAACTGAATGTTTGTAGTTCTGTATTGAATAAATATGACATTTTTAAACACCAACACTCAATTATGGAGTAAAAACAATGTTTCTAATAGGCCTTTTTCCACCAAATTAGTTCTTTTCTAACTAACACCGAGACAGCTGCTGAGTCTAAGATAAAGTCGCTGTGAGCATTGGTTGAAAACATACTCCGTACTGTCACGGATTTCAGTACCGACTTATGTTGATAGGAGGTACTTTTTAAGAACTCTAGAGAGTTTCAACTAATGTAGTGATTTTAATGTAACAAGAAACCACAAAAATACTTATTTTCAGCTGCTCATACAATAATGAAAACATATTCCATTTATGTAAATAAATCCCACACGCTCCAGTTTTAAGCTTAAGCGGAGCTCTGCTGCAAACTAAATGTAAAAACATTCTTTGTTTTTGTTAAAGTACGAACGTAGATGATTGGTGGCCGGCTGTTGCTTTCTGTTCCTGGTGAGAGCTGCTCCTTGATGTGGGTGTCAGTGCACTGTACTTACTGTATTCACCACAGCAATGAGGAACAGGAAATGTCAACACTGATGTCAGGTTTGAAAGGCAGAGCACATCGTGGGCCTTGAGTAATAAATGGGCTACAGTGCATAAAGACAGAATTCACCTTCTCTGCAAACTAAATTCCTTTTCTGTCATCCTCTGTCGCCTTTATCAATCTTTTACTGAGAGTCTCCTGAGTTTTTCTTTTATCTGCTGGTTTCACGGCCCCGTGGTAAAGGACAGAAATGAATGAATACATTGTTAAAATGTGTTCTGTGATCGTCACGTCTGCGCTTTCTCTGCAACCAACAAATCCTCCTTTTTTATTTGGAGATTGAATAGATTTTGTGGATTTTAACAATCGCGTTTAGCTTTTATTTGTTTGTTTCTTACTGTATTTTGTGTACGACAAACAACACGTCGCCGCCGGTGGGTTTGATAATTGTTGTGAAGGCAGCAGAACTATGAACTGCTACTCAGATATTTTCTGTAGGAAAACGCAGGAGTTATGGTACTGAAAATAATTAGGAGAATTGTTAGTAACTTTAGCCAGGACAGGTTCGGATGAAAGCAGGGTACAAATGGAAAAGGGAGAGAGAAAATATGATTAAGAAGAAAAGAAAGCGAGACAGAAAAGGCAGTGATTCAGTGTGTGTTTGTGTGTGTGTGGATGTGTGTTTAATGGCATTCCCCGGTGCCTGTTCACCAGATGTACAAGTGGCTTTTAGAAACTAACAGAGACAAATGGCAGCCCAGATTTTATTACCACACATACCTACGTCTATCCTCCCATCCCTCCATCTGCCTCTGCGTTGCTCCCTGTCCCACTCTTCCTCCTTCCCTAATCTCTCTTTTTTCCACTACTCCATCCCTGCTTCTCTCTATTTACTCTGAAGTCTTCCATCTTTCATCCTCCCTCCTTCCCTCTGTCCTTTATTCTTCTTGGCAGCGCTTAATAAACATACAGCTCGCTCGCTAATTCTACCACATCCCTCTCTCTTTCTTTTTCATTCTCCTGTCCTTCTTTTCTTCCCCTCCTCATCAGGAAAGCCACCCTGAACGCACACACAGCTGACCGGTCGTCATAAGCATCTGTTCACCCTCTGATGTTTACCCATTCAGTCGTTCTTCATTCTGTGATCCTTGTATTTATCCATCCCTTCCATCCCTTCTCTTAAGCGTTTCCCCATTCCTTCCTCTTCTTCCCCAAGTTCAAAAAGTACGTGTGACCATGTCCTATCGTTCTCTTATCCTTCATCCCTGCATCTTCATATCTCATTCATCCTCATTAGGGCTGAATTCCTCTGTCCCTGCTGCATTTCTGCATCTATAATTACTCCTAATCCCTCCTTCATCCCTCATCACTCCTTAAGCCCTCAGTTGCTTCTACGTCCCCTCATCCATCCCTCTTTATCCCATCTTCATCCCTCTGCCCAACATTTATCCTTCCATCTTTAGTTTTTTTTTTCTTTTTTCATGTCCCAGACCTCCCGTATCAGATTTCTGAAAATAATATGCTGTAAACTGTGCGTGTGTTTCAGATGGCTTGGCTGACTGTATGGACCCAGACTGTTGTTTGCAGCCTTCCTGTCAGAACCAGTTGTTCTGCAAAGGGTCACCTGACCCAGGGGAGGTGCTTAGCCAGTCTCCATCCTCATTGGCTCCTCAGCAGGTAAGGACATCCAGTCAGAAATTAACTCAAACTTGCCTTCTTGCCTCTTACCTTCCTGTCCACCAATCTCCATATCTGCTGTGTCTGTTCTTCTTAGGCTGCCAGGTCTTTCTACCAGCGCATCCACTTCCTGGTCGGTCCTGAATCCACTCACGTCATCACCGGAGAGAGTCCGTTCAACAAAAGGTACCTTTCTTTGTTTTCATTTCTGAAATCTGAGAATGCGAAAGCCTGACCAGACCGAGTAGTGGAGCAGTAGCAGCAGAGACGTTGTTAAAAGGGGATTGAGATGCAAACATTAACTCCAACTATCAACAGAGGGGGCAGCATTTTACCAGAAAGCTGTGGTGTTGTTAGATCACTGGCCTGAACCAAAAACAAATATTAAATAAAAACTAAACTGAAAAATGCAACACGAACTAAAGCAAAATAGAATTGCAGATAAAATCAGATTAGTTTTCGTTTTCCCCAGAAGTTCAAGACGTCACTAGAACCACTTCTTGTTCACCATGAACCACTATTCTTCACACACTGTTGATCATTTTAGTTCATTCCTGAGTCCTGTTTCAAACTATAACAAATCGCCCCTTTAAGCGCTGAGCTGCTGCTGTTAGTTTAGTGAACTGGGTTAAACCAGTGTGTGTCCGGCTGCTTGGTTTGCTAAAGGACTACTGCAGTGTTTTTCCAGATTGTAGATATTAAAACAGGGAGTGAAATGTCGCCACAAACATCAAGAAGACTTCTACCGCACTGTACAAATTAAAAACAACACAGAAAAACTGCTGCTCACCTGTTGAGACACAAACCTAAATGAAGGCTTGTGGAACTGAGAAGGCTTCTATTTAACGCAATAAAGCAAAATATGTTTATTTTAAATGTACTATGAGAACACTGTTTTTTGCCACGGGTATAGCTGTATATAAAGAGCCTCAAGGAGGTTTTGTGTGAGGGGAGGGCTTTCTGTTAATTTTTCAACATAATAGAATCATGCGCTTGTCTCTGTGCTTTGTCATCAGCATCTTCTCTTGTTTCTTGATAGTTTGACTCATAATTCCCGCTGCCTGCTGCGGGTCATACGGTAGCTTACCCTACTGTTATTTACTGTAGTGTTAGCCCTTGTAGGCTGACTCTGTCATCTGTCTGGATGAATTTAGCAGAAAAAGTGGAAGTGAGACAGAGATCACAACTCAAGGGCTTAAGGTCTGCCTTTTTTCCTTGCCAAGAACCATTTCTGCCTCCGACATAACATTCATTAAATATGATAAGAGAGAAAGAGAGGGTGGCAGTCTGCAAAATATAAAGAGTAAAAGGCAGAGCTACTGACAGGGAAGAAACATGACAGCAATTCTACTCAGCCATTTGCTTGCTTTTGTCACATTTTTATGCAGGGCTGAATGTTTCATAAGAGCAGAGGCCACAGCCCCATAATAAAGATGTTTTATGAGACCTCAAAACACAATTTGAATGGCTGCGTGTTTGTGGGCGTATATGCATCTGTGTTTGTGTTTCTAAATTGTGTTTTTAAGCTTCAAAAGACAAATGATGTTTTAATTTCCTGGTCACAAATATGAAACGCTTATTGAGGATGTACACGGAAGCAAACGCACGACGGGGATGCACATATGACAGGCTGACGTTCAAGACGCACACATTAAAAAGAAAGAAAAAGAAATCATTCTGTTACATGCATATGTCTGACATCAGTTGAAAGAGAATGGTATACACTGCAGTCAGCGATATCAAAGAACATCAAACAAGTCAAATAGGACAAAAACAAGCAGAGTGAGATGGTTGGAAACAAAATGACAAGTTGAACAAGCTTATTTGGAAAAGAAGAATGAAATGTACAGTTGTATTTTGCTTTGATGCACATGAAAATCTGCAGCAGATAAAAAAACAATATGCAGCAAGTGAGAGGAGGGGAAAAAGTCAATAAAAAATGACAGGTGTTTGTGATTGAAAATGTCTGCGCAAAGACACGGCTGCAAAATTAATGCATGTGTATTTTTCATGCAGCCTCATTGCCCAAAAAAACACTGCAGCCTAATAAGCATAAACACAGACACAAACAACAAAATACACCAACGGCTGCATTTGAGGAAAGACAGAAAAATAGACTTTAATCCAGTCAGCGCAGGTTAACGTAGAACAATCATGATGTGATTATTATGATGTTCAGGTGTAACGTCCGACCACAGAAAGTACACTTTTGCTCCATTTTGCTAAATAGGCTGTTAAACATACTACGAAGTCTGACTGATACGATTTCATTAGTCTCAGCTTTCATTAGTTTGGTTCTCGAGGGTCCCAGATACTTTGAATACTCTTCTGGGAGACTTTTTGTTCCCTCTAGAACAAAAGGGGGGAGATTTAAAGATACTATGCTCTACCTGATCCCTACACTACAAGTGATTTCCTACTTGACTTCACATGAATGTGGCGGCGGTGCACAAATATGTAAATGAAATATGTAAATGAGTGATCAGGATGTGCAGTGTTGCTTTGAGCTCTGTAGTAACATCAGTGTCCCATTACAGTGCTCCCTCAGCTCGGCAGATACCAACAGTGTTGTTATTTCAAGTGATGCTTCAGTGCACTCTGTAATTCCCCTCACAAAGAGTAACCGCGGTGATAAGAAAGGCTGTAACACTATGTAAATGCAGGGTGTTTTAAGTGTAGCAGGTCTGGCCCAGAAGATTCTCTAACATTAGTTATACTCAACGGGGACAGAGGTCACAGAGACCAGGAAGTGTTTGCTGTTCTTGACGACTTAATTTACTCTTGATAATTTTGTTAATGTAACTGTTGTCAGCTTTGATTAAACATAACCTCTTGACCTCTCTCTCTCTTGCTCTGCAGCTTGGTGTCAATAATCCGAGGTCAGGTGTTAACAGCTGACGGGACGCCTCTGATTGGAGTCAACGTGACGTTTGTCCATTATCCTGAACACGGATACACTGTCACTCGCAAGGATGGCATGTATGTATATACTTAGAGCTCGTTTCTTTACCTCTTCGTTGATTCATCTCGTGTGACTTGAATCTTTCCTCAAAATAAGAGAATCTGAACCCTCTTTGTTTCTTCAACCTATCGACTTAAGAAAACATTTCAAAAGGGAAATTGTGACTCCTAAAAGACATGACATCTTGAGGATATTAATATTGTAAAAGGGGGAGAGAGAACATGTATCCAAAGCTTCCATTGCTCTACACGTAGTACGTTTACATGCCCACTAATATTCCTTTATTATTCTGCAATATGCCTTTTTCCAAATGGGGTATTTTCCGACAAAAATATGGAATATGCAGATATTATTCTGGTTTTATGAGGATTCATTGGACATGGATACAGCGCATTCAGAATATGCGTCTCATTTGCACAGGTTGCAGGTTTTTTATGGTCAGCTGGAGTAGAGACAAAGAAAGGCCTGTGAAAGAGGATGTCAGCAGGTTTTTGGATGTGTGCAAAACTTGCAGAGAAATGTACGTTTAATTGGGAGTATGCACAGCTGCATGCAAACAGAAACATTCATTTTCATTAGCCATGTAAACAAGCTTATTGGGAATTTGGTCTTTTTCAGAATAAGGGCAAAAACTAGAATATTTGGTGCTTGTAAACGTAGTCGTTCTCAAAGTGCCTGATTGTTTTCCTGTAGGTTCGTACAGATTAGAGGCACCACAATTTGTCACAAACTCAAAATACGTTCTATGACTTTCCATTTATGACTCCAAATTATGAACATAATGTGATAAGACAAAACGCAGACCTTGAAAAGACCTGGTATATGCAACGCATCTGACTCCTGATGTGCCCGAAGTTACAGAGATAGTTGACAAAAGAGATCTTCAGAGAGAAGTTCAAGTCATCTCAACTCTGCGGCTTATCATCGGTTTTGGAAAGTTAAAGAAAGCGCTGGAAGCAGCACTCCCTCCTTCTGACCACCTAAAAAGCACTTCTGATGGAGTTGGTTTTATGATGAGTCAGAGTCTGAGCTGTCAAACAAACACTGGGTATAAATTAATAATCTGCTAAAGCTAATGTTAAATGCCAATCACACATGAAAGAACCCTCAAGCAATCAATTTTCAAAAGTCGAAAATGTTCACTAGAACATGCTAAAAACAGTGTAGTTCTAAAGTAGAAGTAATCCCAGATTCTAATCTCACAATATCAGTTCTATAATGGAGAATGTCAAGAGCCAAGATGTGCTCCTGGGCCCCAAAAAATCATTTTAATTGTAAAGTAATGTGTCATATTGACACCAGATGACTCCCAGACGAGAAGATCACTGAGTCAGAATTGTTGTCTTCTGTCGTGATTTGGCTACGTTCACAATGTCAGCCTTAGTGGCTGTTCACATTATTTCTTTTCAGATTCCAGTGTGGTGTTAGAAGTGTTCAGATCATTTCCTTTAGTAAAAGTACTAATATGATAAGTTATGGTATCATCAAGTTTTCTCAAGTTTTCTCCTTTTCAGTCGATCAGTCGTTTTATAATCGTCACGTGCTGCGTCAGCTGATAGTTTACATTACAGCTCTGTTAGCTTAGCTCTGTTTTTCGACTGAAAACAGCCACAGTAAAACCACCGATCAGCTCAGTTTTACCTACAGTTTGTGTCGTCAACAGCTCCACTAAAGATCCGCTTTGAATCGTCCAAACGAGGTCAGAACTGACACAGTTTAGTCAGAACCGTGGATCAACAAACAGCAGCGACTTAATAACATAACATAGTAACTTTATACCTTCATAAGCTTCATAATCAAACTCACCAGTGGAGAAGAAACACTAACCTTTCAGCATCAAACTTCATTCTTTTTCTTTAGAGCTGTGTCCAGTGGAGAAAACAACAACAATGCCTCTATTTTTTATCACTTTGTCACTTCTTTATTCTGAAAGTTGTTTCTTACCGGTTCTCACCCCAACTCGTCACATCCTGACACCTTGGTCAAAGACCTCTTGGCGTTAGTTTTCAACACACCGGGAGACTAGTCGAGTGACTCACTACTGCCTCTGGTGGACACATGACACGTCGGTCCGTCACCATGTATAAATTCAGTTCACATCTAATGCCATACAATACACTGACATCTTTGACATAGTGTCAGAACTCTTTTTTCTGAACACTCTAATGATCATTTTAGGTCATTTTAAAAATATTTTAAAGTGGAACATACAGCTCCTGTGTTATCAAGTAGTCACTGTGCTGTAAAATGGTCCCGTCAGTGTTTTACTATTATATGTGATGTTTTGCCTTGTGTTTAAGGTTGTGCTCATTTGATCTCCTTTATTGTATTTGAGCAACTCCCTCCAGTGCAGATTTGTGATAAATCTCAATCTAGATTGATATAAAAGTCACATGAATTCTGATCAGACTGAGGTCACGTTGCAAAAGATCACATATGAGTTACATATAAAAGTCACATATGCACAAAAAGATCTGATTTAGGGCACTTTTGCCTGCAGCGTGAACTTAGCCATAGTTTCCCTAAAGTTACCAAATATTATATTGCCTTTCACAGTGTTCGTTGTGTAAGACCCTTAATTTATGTATGTTTCACTGTTTGCCACTCTGAAAGATTGATAACCTGTAATGTTCACCGATGCATTTTCAAACACATCATACACATGCTGTTGTTTCTTTTATATACACATTCCTTCCTGAATAAATCATGCATGTAATGAAAGACGGCAAGCTACGTTTGGGAATTCGGACCCACTCCATATGTCTACGTGAATATTAGTTTAATATAATAACAGAATAGAACGGCACAGCAGGTAAACAATAGTTACATAATGAAATATGCATAGAATTTAACAAATTGCATAAAACACATGAACCACTTGATAAAAAAAGCCAGATCAGCAAAACAAAGGGAGAGCGCTTTGCTTTGTCCCCTCGACCCCGCTTCCACTCCAGATTCTGTTTTCAATCTCAAGCACATCAGTTGAAGAGGTGTGAATGTGTGTAGGAGGGAACCCAGAAGACTCTTTTAAAATGCATTGAATTCGTGAGGATGCAATCAATCACTGCATCTGCACTCACCCACACACAAGAACACACACAGAGCGAGAGGCAACTCACACACGCCGAAGCATATGGATACGTAATCGTATGCACATAGACTTCACATGTAAATTCACAGCCTCACGAAACAGAATTTAAATGAGATAAACTCGGCTTCGTCGCTTTGACATTTAACGGTCAGTTCACTTTGCAGCTCGCAGGGGCACTGGCTTTAATAGATTAGGTGCAACAGATGTCAATCAGTGTGGTTTTAATTAAGAAAACATTTATCTATCCTCTTTTAAACAACCAGTTCCCAACTCTGCGATGAATTCAATATGAGTGAATAAATTAAAAAGTCACCAGTGTTTTCCAAGCTGACACGCTGTTTTTCCGTGGTTGCTGTTGCAGGTTCGACCTCCTGGCCAACGGCGGCGCCTCCCTGACGCTGAGTTTTGAGCGCGCTCCGTTCCTCACCCAGTACAGGACCGTGTGGGTGCCGTGGAACGTCTTTTATGTCATGGACACGCTAGTCATGAAGAAAGTGAGTGGTGTCTGACTAATAACTAGTTTCATGTGGGTGTATGGATGACTCAGGAGTGACTAAAAAGACAAGACTTTTAATTGTTTCCTTCTGCTTTTTCAGGAGGAGAACGACATCCCCAGCTGTGACCTGAGTGGCTTCATTAGACCCAATCCCGTCATTGTTGCATCTCCTCTGTCAACGTTTTACAGAAGTTCGTCTGAGGATGGACCCATCATTCCTGAAACACAGGTACTAAATAGGAGGACTTCTGGTGTCATTGTGGTCCACCTCATTCACGGGCCATGACTTTTGTGTGTCTTACAAAACGGTTTGGTTTCCCTGACGAAACCATCCCTGCACAGAAACCGGTTTTAACATCAGTTTGATACAGAATAGTAGGCGGTAACCACACAAGTGTTGTGTTTTTAGGGGACTTTACATTGACTTACATTCATGTCCATGATACTGACCCCAAACTTAACCATAACCACAAAAAAACGTTTGCCCCTTAAATGTAATGATATTACTGTTGTCAGCATGGGGAGATAAATCTTTTTCACAAAATCTCACAGTGTATAGTAATCTTAAGAAACAAATGTCAAATGATGTGATGTGTGAATTAAATTATATATATGTAATATATATATAGAAAATGTACATATGAGTTACTAAAAGAAGACAGAAAACAAAAAACAATATGTTATTTTCTCAGGACATTAAAAATAACTGATTTTCGTGTTAGAACCAGCAAATATTTGACATTTTTACTTAGAAAATAACTTTAACAATTACTAACCTGTTAAAACTGTTGCTGACAAATTCTTTTGACAACCACAGTTTGTTCAATTTAACTCAAAATTCACCTCCATTACTATTTGTTTACAATTAAAACTTTATCATAAAATATTAATTTATCCATAGGGACGGAAATATTGTGATACTGATATTTAAAATGACAATTTGGCAAATACCGATGTTATTTTGTGTTTGTTTATTTTGTTGTTGTTGTTATTTATCCCCCTTTTGTGCCAAGGAAACAACGAAATCTTCATTTAATATTTAAAAAATAGGCTAAATGAACGGTTTTAAAGTTTTTCAGCCCTTCATCACATTGTCTTCGATTGAAATTCAATCATTCAATTATACAAATTAAACATAACACAACAGATAAATACCAGCCGTATCTGTCCATCCCTATTTATATATAATAATGGATGTAATAAAAAATCAGCAGTTGCAGCGATGGTTGATTTAATTCTTGTTGAACTGTAGAAACTGTAGTACCCTCCTTGTCACGTGAAACAGAAAGAGGGCGCTGCTCTTTCAGTCCTGACAGAGTTTTTGGGAAGTGTTTTGAGTAGAAAAATTTAAAACAAAAAGTAAAGTGTCTCCTTAGCGGTAGCATTAGCCGTGTCAACATTACTGATATGAGACGGCGGCGGCTAAGTGTAACTGACAGAGAAACTACTAAACACTCACACGTTTAACAGGTTTGGTTATGGACAAAGTTGGAGACAAACCCACTTATAATAACACACACACAAAGAGCTACCACAGCAGAAGAATTTTGACTTTGAGTGGTTTGAGTTATAGGAAACACACACACATAGCCCCACCCTGTGTCCTGCCCCTAATTGCCTATAAGCCTAATAGCATGTTTCTTTTGGCGGCAGCTGAGGCTCATCATGCAGGAATGTTGTAATTGCATATGCATTACACTGTGTTATCTTTGTGTGGTGTGTGTGTATATATCTGCGTTGTGTGTAAAGGAGAGAGAAAGAAAGAGTCTAATGACCGTGTGTGTGTGTGTGTGTGTCTGTGTGTGTCTGTGTGTGTGTGTGTGTGTGTGTGTGTGTGTGTGTGGGTGTGTGTGTGTGTGTGTGTGTGTGTGTGTGTGTGTGT